>JANHGN010008964.1:13018-132761 GCA_024605025.1 Megaceryle maxima
CCCAAAAAACCCAAACCCGCATGTGTCTATCCCCTCTGGAATGATTGAGAATTCACATTTGTAATGAAGCCATGATGAAACAGTTTCCATAAAGTTCCATTTTATTTCTTAGTGAACACGATGCATTCACAAAATAGATATATTTTTTCAAGCCTTGACTGGTGTACTTGGGGTTAACATTGCTGGTACCCTGTAACTATCTCCCTGTTTGTGCTGCTACTAAAAGGAGAAGTTGGCTGATGGAATGCCAAGTTTTGCACTTTAAAAGGAGCCTTGCTAAGTTTTGTACAGAAAAAAATAGTCTTGTACTGATGAAATACTATACTTTCAACTTGGGGAAAAAAAAAAAAAAGAAAAAACTTGCTATGCCACAATACTCTGAAATGTACTTTTTAACAAAACTATCAAAAGCACTGGATTCCTCCAGCTGGCAAAAGTCTCGGTAAACACATTTCTTTGACAAAGTTTTCTTTTCAGAGTCTGGCATGCTAGAGATTGATGGGGGAGGGGATCCTCAAAAAGGAAATTTGTGATTCTGTGGTAGAAGGAAAGCCATGAAAGAGGAAGGGTGAGCTAAGGTTACTTGGATGGATGTCTTGTAACAAATGTATCCTTAGCATCACCTTTATAGTGAGAATTAGAGTGGGAGTTTGATGGTTATCTTGGGTACAAAAGAGAAGGAAATAAATACATTTGGAAAAGACTCCACATTTTGGAGTATATTGTGAATAAATATTCCATGAATTCTTCAAGACAAACAAAGACATGCAACCTATACTCTCTAGCAGTATGGACAAGCTATTTCTCAAGAAAATAGTATTTGTCAACAGGTGCTTACCACATGCCTTCACTGTACTGCTGCCTGACTGCATGGAGGACTCAATCCCTAAAGTCATGAATGGAGTTTACTTGTTCATTCCATAGGTTCCTCAGTCTGCCTTATGAGGCACAGAAGCGAATGCATCTGAGGTTAGCACTTCATCCTGAAAAATTACTATTCCCAGTGCATGTCTTAATAGTTATTACTGGAGTTAGCACAAAATGGAATAGAAAAGTGAACTCCATGATAAAATCCTGTCTACCTGCTGGGGGTATATGTAAATGGTAATTTTAGGGCTCAGCTCAGGTCTTCTGCTTCCCTGAATACCTCTCATTCCAGGTTTTAATGGGTCTTGCTTTTACAACCCTTTTCCAGCATCTCCTTAGCAGTGGCTTCAAGGTGAAACATGCCAGTGATGCCTATACATCTGATGGATGTATGTGTCTGTGTAATGAATGGTTAGTTCTCTGAATCCAAAGGAGGGAAAACTAAGAACTATCCTGGCTGTAGGCTAGTGTTTCAATGAATGGCAAAATTTAAGAACCATGATCCCAGATCAGGAGAGGGCACATGAGTTCATAAGGTGGCAAAGTGATGCAAAGAAACAGATGTGGAAGGGATGAAAGAGGTAAACTCACCTCTTCAGTGCTGTGAGATGTTAATATTGGTACTTCAGGGTAGCACAAACAGCAAGTGTTTATCCTCACATTGGCACTACAGTTCTACATAAATGCAACACCATGCACACACTAGGATTTCAAGCAGAGAACAGACTACATAATATCTGGTTATTTCCTATGTAGCAAGAATAGCCATGTGATGATGCTAGGCTTTTTATTAGTTAGCAGAAGATCTTAATGTAAAATAATCCCCGTCAGAGAGGCTTGTGTCAAAGGCCCCTTAGCCAGAGGGTGACTAAGTTACAAGGCAAGGTCCTTTTCTGATTTCCCATCCATTTCAATCCCTAGAAAATGATCAGTCTCTGTGAACAGATACCTTTCCCAGACTATTGTTCAAACTCAGCTTATATTATCTGTTCACTGGAAACCTATACCTATTCTGTGTCCTGGTTTCAGTAGCACAGAAATTAAGAACAGAATAACATGAAGATCAGCTCAGCCTCATGTTTTTTCCTTGAGCTTCATCTCCTAGAGCTGCTAAACCTAAATCCCTTCTTCCTTGGAGACCCTGTTCTGACTTTGACTATAGTAAGGCGGGGAAGCTGCCTTCTGCTCTTCTGGGTCATAACCTCACCTCTAGACATATCTTCCAGCAAAAATCAGCATAGGCTAGAAAAAAACAAAGTAATGCTGCTGTAAAACCATATATTTCTTTCAGAGTGGCTTAAACTGATAAGGATAAGGAGAAAGGCCATGGACACAACAGTTCCTCCCCTTGTACTCCCTGCAGCATAATTTTACTGAAAGCAGAGAGAAGTGGCTAAATTATGTTCTAAAGAAAGAAACTGAGACAAAAGAGTTAGACTCAACATACCACTATATTTTATGTAACTGTATTGAATGCTCATGCCCAGGTATTGGCATCATGGCCTGCAGGGTGGCCTCTGAGAGGAGAGACTGGAGCTGCCTGGTGCTGGACACAGACAGTTCCAACCAGCTCCAATGGACCTGTTGCCAGGCACGGCTGTGCCCAGCAGCCAAGATGGTGTCATCTCAGGAAAATCATATTTAAGAAAGGGTAAGGCAGTGAAGAATGAGGGAATAAAAATTTGAGAAACAACCCTGTGAGCACCAGGGTCAGAGAAGAAGGGTGAAAGAAGATGTTCCAGGCACTAGAGCAGAGATTCCCCAGCATCCCATGGAGGACCATAGTGGAGCACTACCTACATGGCAGTTCAGGGAGAGCCTCTTTTCTTGACAGCTCCATACCAGAGCAGAGGAATATGCCCTGAAGGAACTGCAGCCCATGGACAGCCCACATGCAAGCAGAGGCTTTTTTCCTGAACAGACTCTATTCTATGGGGAGGACTCATGTTGGATCAGAGGAAAAGTGTAAGGAGGAAGGAGCAGCCAAGAGGAATAATTGTAGACTGACAACAAACCTCCATTCCCCTTCCCTCTGCACTGCTCAGTGGCAGGGATGAGTTAGAAGAGTTGGGAATGAAGGAGGAAGTTGAGCCTGGGAAGAAGTTGGGGGGTGGGGGTGTTATTTTAACTGGCAATTCAAACCTATTTTAACTGGCAATCTATTACATTAATTTTACCAAAGAGGAGTCTGTTTTGCCTGTGACAGTAATTGGTGAATGATATCCCTGTCCTTACCTCAATCTGCGAGACTTCCATCTATTTTTGTCCCCCTGTCCTGCTGAGGAGAAGGAGTGAGAGAGCAGCTGGTTTTCCAACAGCCAGACAAGGTTAACACACCACAATAACTAAAACCAGAATTAAGACCATCTGTCTTCCCAAAACAGAGGAGACATTGTGGCAAATTCGGTTTTCCTCAAGATATAATGTTAGAGTAAAGCTAAGCATGACATTCCCTCCTTTTTACTTTCCTCAAAAAATTAATTTGAAAACATTTTTCTTACAACTGTGGTGCTATGCTCACACATCAGTTTTTACACTTACAAAGCAGCAAAGTTATGTTGCATTATGGGACCTCTGAATCACATTCCACCATGTTCATTCTGAATTTAACTACTTATTTCACAGATTAGAGGAGACAAGCTATGAAACTGGCTTAAAAGGCCTGAAATTCTCTTTCTGCTTTCTGTGACTTGGAAATGTATGTTTTTCTTTATTCATATCATATATATATATTATATTTTTAGGTATGTATTTAGGGGTGGAATTTTTATAAAAGTTTTTCTGGAGCTAGCTAGTATAGATAACAAAACCCCCAAACAATTGAAAAATATGTAAAAATAGAAAGCAGACAAATTTTTAGTCATTGAAATGCACTGTAGAATTACCATTATACAGTAAGCCAGTATATTCAGAACACTTATTTTTGGTGATTTACTTCCACTCCTTTTTCCTGGTGTCATAGTGCTCTTTACATGGTTAACTGTTTTTATTTTTAGAGTATCTCTGACTTCTAGGGCTGTTATTAGGATCAAAGGTTATAAGCAAAGCAATAAGCAACCCCTAACTTTGCTAGGTTTCACAAGAACCATATGGAAGAGAAGTTCTGGAAAGATATTTATCACTTCTTTCAGAAAGAGACGACCAGAGAGAGGACAAAGGAGGCTATGTGAACTCCTCATCCCTTTTTTCCCATGGGAAAAATGGTACTTCACAAAGATGCAGCATTTCTCTACTTTTCCTGATGTTTAACACAGGGTTGTGGCATTAAAACATAAGTAAATATTTAAGGACATATTTTTACTCATTTTTCTTTACGTGGGAACTATGTGAGGCTACATATGGGAACTGAGCTGAGAGCCTCTACTGGTGCTTTGTTTCCCTAGCTATTTTAGAAGTGCATCCCCATGTAGCCATCATATGTGGACTAGTTTTCTAACTTTCTTATTTATTACAGAATTATGAGTTTCAGTCCCTTCCTTTTTCATTTCTCTCATCCTATATTCTCCATATGTATAAACACACAAATGTGGATGGACCAAATCTTCAGGATGTTATCCTTTAAACAGATGCAAGGACAAACTTAAAGGGTAATTTTGTCTGTCTTGTGTGCCTCTTAAACTCTTGGCCTAGGTTCTAAGCAAAAAGACATCTCAAGATGTGTACCAATTTATATCAACAATGAGATGTATTAAAATCTTGCTTTTGATTTATGTCAGTTAGATTTAATGTGAAGAGGATAAATATTGTCACTTTGTCATGAACAGCATGCAAGAACCCATACTCTCTCCATTAAAAGAAAATTTCTGAGCTCAGTGATATTGAAGTGCTATCCATTTTGAGGTCTGATGTCTGATTGCTTTAATAATATATATATATGTAATTTAATACTTGATGTTATTTTCTTTCTTTCTCTTCCTCTCTTTTTTCTTAGAACAAATTATGACATCGACATCTAAAGGAATTTTCCGGCCATTTTTTATTATCTTCATTGTCCTTGGTTGTTTCATGGCATTTATACTAATTTATATCAAACCAACAAATAGCTGGATCTCTGGTCCTATAGAATCAGCCAGTTCAGTTTTGAAAATGAAGAGCTTCTTTTCTTCCAAAACTGATAATCTTAACGAAACCACTATTTTGATTTGGGTTTGGCCATTTGGTCAGACATTTGATCTAACATCCTGCCAAACAATGTTCAATATCCATGGGTGCCATCTGACTATTGACCGCTCACTATATAACAGATCCCATGCTGTTCTCATTCATCACAGGGACATTAGCTGGGATCTGACTAATTTACCTCAGCAAGCCAGGCCACCATTCCAGAAGTGGATTTGGATGAATTTGGAGTCTCCAACTCACACTCCACAAAAGAGTGGCATTGAACATCTCTTCAACCTGACCCTGACTTATCGGCGTGATTCAGATATTCAGGTGCCTTATGGCTTCATGATGGTTGGTACAAGTTCCTTTACATTTGAAGTGCCAAGTAAGGAAAACTTGGTGTGTTGGGTTGTAAGTAACTGGAACCCGGAGCACGCTCGAGTCAAGTATTACAATGAGCTTAGCAAATACATTGAAATCCATACCTATGGACAAGCATTTGGAGACTACGTCAATGATAAAAACTTGATTCCAACTATCTCCAGTTGCAAATTCTACCTTTCCTTTGAAAATTCTATCCACAAAGATTACATTACTGAGAAACTTTACAATGCTCTTCTGGCTGGATCAGTACCAGTTGTACTGGGCCCTTCCAGAGAAAACTATGAGAATTACATTCCAGCAGACTCTTTCATACATGTGGAAGATTTTCTCTCCCCCAGAGAGCTGGCAGCATATCTTCTGATGCTTGACAAAAATAACAAGATGTACCTTAGTTATTTCAACTGGAAGAAGGATTTCTCAGTGCATCTTCCTAGGTTCTGGGAGTCACATGCATGTCTTGCTTGTGATCATGTAAAAAGACACCAGGAATACAAGTCCATTGGAAATTTAGAAAAATGGTTTTGGGATTAATTTATGTCTATGTGCGTGCACTTTTTTGAAGAAGCCAGAAGAAATTTCTGCCCAAGTGGAGAGGAAAGGAAAAGACAAAAAAATAAGAAGGAAAAGAGAACCTTATGTCATGGTTTATTATCTATCCTCTCTTGGCTATCCTATTTATATTTTGTAAGAGATTTTAAAAGATCAGCAGAAGTCATCAATACTCAATTTTAAATTATAATGTACATACTAATTATGAGCAGTGAAGAATATTTGATTGTTTACTATAATTCCAAACAAGATTTTCCATATTTTCTGTGAAATTTGTCCCAGTCTTACACTTAAAGTAGTCATTTTTAACACTTCTTTTTTATTTTTAACACTGCAGTTCGTGTTTAACCTATTTAGAAAATGAGGACACAACTTTTAAATGCCAGAGAGAACTTTAAGAACGCAATTTTCTGTTCCAGTCTGAAATGTGGGTAATATTTCAAGACAGTAAAGTTTTTAGGGTTTTAAGAGTATAGTAAAGTTCAATACCTACCATTATTCCAGTGTGATCAATTGAACCCCTTTTTAAGGGTGATGAACATAGAAATATGATTTTTTTAAGGGTTATTAGAATAGTAGACAGTCTCTGTTTCTAAAAATATGTTTCCTAAAAAATATCTCCATTAAGTTACTTTAGGAACATGTCTATTCTTACCCTCTGAAAAATAAAGTCAGATATAGAGAAGATAAACAACCTTAGTGACCAAAGCCCAGATTCATCCAATATTTGAGTGTATTTAAATGCAACATGTACGTAAGTCTCATTGTGTCTCAGGTATTGTTTACCTGAACTGGGACTGTAAGTGGTGGTATACTGATACACAGATAAGCAGATTTTAATATAAGCACTTGATTACATCAGCCTCATGCACTGAATTCAGCTGGTAATAATGGACTTTTAGAAATAGCTTAATGAGAAATTTAAGCAATTTCTCTCATATAATTTCTTGAATAATTGTGACTTTTTCTCTAATTCTGTAAAGATCTGTTGAACGTAATTGTAGCTGTGCAACTTGCTGTTATGACTCACTAACATGGAAAAAAACCTGACCAAACAGTTAATTTTCTCAAAGAAATATTATGAAATTCAGTAAATAAGTTATCAGGCTGACATATTCAACCATTCTACTCATTAAGCTAAAGAAGTTTTGAATTTTTAAATTTTTTTTGAAAATTCTTATGTGACAAAGGCACTTTTAATAGCAGCAGTTGCCATCAAAATTTGAGTTATAAATAGATTCTTATTTTCTCTGTTCTGATAGTAACTATAAAAATGTGATGATTATCATGATTGTTTAAAATGTCTGCTTTTAACATGTGTCATTTGACTTTATTACTTTTTTCTTTCAGCTAAGACTTAAATATCTGATTGCTATATATATTCATATATACAAGGTTCATTTAATGACATAAATGTATGGATATGTTTTGATATCAAGTGAAAGCAAACCAGCTTGGTTTTTCAGGTAAAAATGTTACAAATCACAACTCCTGTTTAAAAAAAAAAAAAAAACAAACTGAAAAACTTCAGCTTATGTGATGTGTATGGCCCTGATCAAACAAAATAGTTGATTAAATGCTTAAGATTAAACTTCAGACAGCAACTAAGTAAAGGAATAGGGGATAAATAATGATAAACATTTTGTAAAAGATAAGGTGATTTGTCTGTTGGGTTTTTTTTCCCCAGGCTGGAATAGAAACACAGAACACTGTGAGAGTAATTTAAATTTCTAAAATGAGAAACTCCACAGAAAGCTCATGTGCTCTCCTTGTGGCTTCAAAAGCTGTATTCTGATCCAGATATTACTTTATACTATTTATTACTTTCTTCAAATGCTAGTTTGCAACATACTGTGAACCCTCTAAACTCACCAGCATTCCAGTATGAAACAAGATGAGTTTACCTTGCAATTTAATGCAATATCATGAAACTCGGTTTTCTAAAAACAAGGTGCTGACATGGATTTAATGTGAGTAGTATTTCTGTCATTTTGAAGGCAAGTGGCTATTGCCTACATTCTGTCCTATAGGATATCATATCTTTTGATTACAGGAAAGCTGTGAAATTCTCAATCACTTAATATGCCACTGCTTTGGCTGGATAATCTGATTCCCTTGATGCTGGAGTTTGGAAGTTTTTGCATTGATCTCAGTGGAAGAACATTCACCTCTTGGTTACTGTACACAGTCCCTTATTTATTAATAATTTAAGAGTAGGAGTTGTGCTGTGTCTTACAAAGCCTTATGTCAAATTAAACTGGTTTCTTGGCATTCATTCAGCCAGTAAATTCTTACATTAATAACAAGTAAGCACAATAATAAGATATATCACTTGTTAGTACAGCTATCAGTCAGTGTATGCACAGGAAAGTTTTGAAATATATGCTAAATTTTAAGCCTGTAAGTAATGTCATTATCTCTGTGAGCACTGAATCCAGTCAATAATGGCTAATCTTGAACTGAATTTTCAGAAGTATGAAAGTCTTTTGATAAAACTGGAAAGAGAGATGTTCTCTTCACAGAAACTCTACACAAGGCTAGTTTTCTTTGCATTCAGGAAGCATTGCTAAAATTGTATCAAAAGAATAAAACAGGAGCTTTCCACATTGAAGTGACCAAGAATCATGACCAAATCCTGAACAAGAGACATGAAATATTTGTAGATGGCACAAGCTGGGTGGATGTGTTGATCTGCTTGAGGGTAGGGAGCCTTTGCAGAGGGATTGAGACAGACTAGATCAATGGGCTAAGACTAGTTGTATAAGTGTCAATAAGGCCAGATGCCAGGTTCTGCAACCCCAGGCAGTGCTACAGGCTTGGGGAGGAGTGGCTGTAAAGCTGCTCAGCAGATAGGGACTTGGACGTGTTGATTGATAGCCAGCTGAACATGTGCCAGAAGTGTGCCCAGGTTGTCAAGAAGGCAAACAGCATCCTGGTCTATATCAGGAATAGTGTGGCCAGTAGGAGCAGGGAAGTGATTTTACCCCTGTATTGGCACTGCATCTCAAGTGAATTTTGTTAATTTTTGGGCCCCTCAGTACAAGAACGAGCATGTCTAAAATAGGGCAACAAGCTGGTGAAGGGTCTAGAGCACGTCTTATGAGGAGCAGCTGAGAGAGCTGGGGTTGTTTAGGCTGGAGAAAAGGAGGCTTGGGGGAGACCTCACCACTCTCTACAACTACCTAAAAGGAGGTTGTAGAGAGGTGGGGGTTGGCCTGTCAAACCAAGTAACAAGTGATAGAACAAAAGGAAATGGCCTTTAGTTGCACCAAAGGAAGTTTAGATTGGATATTAGGAAGAGTTTCTTTAATGAAATGTATGTTATCAGGCATTGGAGCAGCCTTCCCAGGGAAGTAGTTGAGTCCCTATCCCTAGAGGTATTTAAAAGTTCTGTAGATGTAGTGCTTAGGGATATGGTTTAGCGAAGGAGTTGTAGATTAATGACTGGACTCGATGATCTTAAAGGTCTTTTCCTATCTAGGCAACCTGTGATTTTGTGACCCTAATGTCTTACTGGCATTCTTGAAGAGTGTGAACATAAATAAGCCAGACATTTTATGAATATTTTAAGGTGTTCTACAGGTATCAAATCTTAAACAGTTCTGGATATAAAGAGCTAAATGATGTGAAACAATGTGTGTAAAACTTCTGAACTACATGCATGCATAAAAGTAGTCTAGGCCTGCACACCTAACTCACAGAAGATTGGTTCCAGTCTCTATATAACATTAAGCATTGTGCTCATTCAGTGAGCTACCCTACAAGAACAGCTAACATAGACTCAAATAGTAAATCACTGTGAAGGTGAATGGGCAAAACTAATTAATTATGGAAGAGTAAATTACATGTAATTAGTTAAAATGGAGAACTTATTTGTTTATGCCTTGGTAACTAGCAAAGAAGAGAGTTGTACAAGAAAAAAGAAAGATGAGAAATCACACCATTTCTTACTATTTTCTCAAGAATTGTATTTCAGGCATTTAGTTTATTTGCCAACCCACAATAATCTTGCATATGCACTTGTCACAAATTAACTTGGCAGTCACTGAAGACAGAGAGTCATCATTATTCTGTCTTTTACCATGTTTTCTTCTGGATGTTTTTCTGCTTTCTGAGCTATCAACATAACTGCCTCTCTCAGTGTGGAAAATAAGACCAAACCAAATAAAATACTAACTGCAGATGCATTGCTACCACACTAAATGTGAACAGACATCAGACAAAACTGGCAGGAGGTCCTTCTAAAGCAGTTTTCCTTTCTTTTCATTGGCACTTAATGACTACAGCAACTCTTGCTCAGTATGAGATCTTCATTTCTTAGTCAATCCTGGTTGCCAATTTCTTTGAATACAACTTGCCATCCAAGATGGCTGTACTCACAATGAACAAGCAGGCTAAGTGAGGACCATGGAATGTGCAAGACACATCCAGCAACAAATTTGTCTTTAAAGAAACAGATCAAATAAAATGTAGGTTGGACTGAGAGAGCATGAATGTGGGAATTTGTAGACTTCACTAAGGCTGGGCAAGATATGAGAAACAGGCATTACTGAGCAGAGTAATCAGCTACTTAAAGTTTCTAGCTACTCATGTTTATTTCTCAAACTGGGCTTTTTAAAAAAGCAACAACAAAATTAAACATAATTTTCTTCCATCTCTAATCAAGTAAGCTTCAATTAAATAACCAATAACTGTTGCTGATTATTCAAGAATGGAACTCCTGTTGGCCTGTATTATCTTTTTTACTAGACAAAAAAATAATGTCCAGGGAAAGAGTAAAGTCTGTCAGTAAGCTAATTATGTTTCTTTTCTGACTTCAAGAATCCTTATTCTTATTGTCTTTTCTTTTTCTTTTTTTTTTTTTTTTAATTTGAAGTAAATCATGTCTTCATGCAACAATACTTTATGGACTTGATTCAAGAAAGACCTTAAGCATGTGCATATGATCATAAGACTCAAGTACTTGCTTAAATTTAAGACCATCTTAAATGCTTTAGTGCATTTGGGCTCCAAACATTGTGTTTTTATTGTCTTTGGGGATTGTGACAGAGAGCACAGTTGATAGCCAACAGAGGCCAATGTATGTGGGCCAATTTGTGTAGCCTCTTTTGCATCGTACGTGAAAGATTCTGTCAGTAGACCACACTAAAAACTGACTGGACTAATTCTGGCTTAGTGTCTATCCACTATACCTTGTCCCTGCTCTTCTGCTTCAGCCTATGTCCTGGTTGTCCTATATGTGACACCATGGCCTCATGCTGTCCACTCAGCATGGCACTCCACCTTACAGCCTGCCTGTGCTGTGTAGGGTGAGAGAACTTGTATGTGGTATAGGAGGTAAGAAGAGATAGTTTGCTGAGATAGTGTTTTGAGGACTGTCCTAGGAAGAAAGCATAAAACTTGGTCATGTGTTCATCCTTTTAATCTGGACTCAGTGTACCCTAGAGAGGGTCAGTCTCAGCAATACCTGATTTCTCTTTTGGAGGAAAATATTTGGTTCAGTCTAGATGAGACTCTGTGACTGATCAACTGTGTGTGCAAAATGGGAAGAAGTGTGTCTGTGCAGGCTGGCAATGAGCCTTATGACTATTTAAACCTAACAGTGAAAGTTAATCAAATACTGAAGTGTTTCCTTGATAAAAACTAGCATATTATTGAGGAGACAGTCTAGAGGACTGTATATGTTTAACTACCAGTTGGTGGTCTTTTTCATTAATGTCAACTGACAGTTCTGGTTTTTTTGTTTTTAATATAGTGATTTTAAAATGTTTAAATGTTTTTAATGTTTTAAATTTAAATTTTTAAATGTTACAAATCAATTAATATGATTCATACAAGATAGTTATTTCAGCTCCATCTTTCACTCCTTACTTAGGTAAATCTTCCACTAGAGTCAGCAGGTGATTCAGGAGAGTAGTAATAGAGAAAGCTAATAATAAAGGATTGAGCCAAGTGTGGAATGGCTGGGGTAAAAACCAACCTTCTTATTCATGGATGTTTCCCTTCTAATATTTCAAGGAAGTAATTCTAGTGCAACTCTACCTTCAGAGAATTGGTGTAAAATTCCTACTGGTTAGATATCTTCATAAAAGGTACAGAAATGCCAAGAAATTTATTAAACCATGCAGTACTACTTCTAATTCATGGCACAAATGCCACATAGTGATACAGATGTTAAAACCATAAACTCATGAGAAATAATTAGTCCTAGAGACATCACCCTTCAGTTTTCATATTGGAAAAAGTCACTTCATTACTCTATTGGAAAGGTAATTAATTGGGAATCCTTTATGTCACCATATTGTGTCTGCAATTAACTAAAACCAACAGTTTCTGTGAAGTGAATAGTTCAGAGGTTTTCTCATGTGTCAAAGAGCCTTTCACCTCCAGGTAAATAGTCTGAATTATGAGTAGCTTGATACAGACCGCTGTTTGGCAACCTCTAGCAGATGACTTGGTGATGTCAGTCAGATATCTCATTCCTGCTTTCAGCCAAGAAGACAAAAATCTGACCTGAGACTCATCTGACATGTTCTGTGCACTTCTCAAAATGCTTGTGGGGTGGCTTTGAACACTTTCAGTCCTTCAGCCTGTACCATGCCAGTTTATGATTATGCAGAAGACTTTGCTGTTCCAAGTAATACAAGTATGGGAATTTCTTTTTAAGTATACATCTACAAATGATGTATTCATACATGGGGGAAGTTTTCATTAACATTCCTAAGGAAATAATTAGTATTAAAATAATTTAATCATTGCAAATTGGCAGTAAAAGCAATTGTTTGTTATTCTTTATATGAATTAGTCCAATGGAAAACAGGCTTTGATGAAACTTTATCCCCCTGGATTGATTCATCCTTTTCAGATCCAGCTACAGAGACCCACATGATAACAAAATGTGAGATATATGGTCAATCAACACATAGTTATATATAAAGTTGGGATAAATTTCCTATATAGCTTTGAAACTGTAACTAAACACTTTAGCAGTCAACAGATGAAAAATGTTCCCATCAATCCTTTTCTTCATAACATGATTAAAAAAACCAGTCTGATATATTTTGTTTGGCAAATAAATTAACTGCAAAAACCTACATTTTCCTTTGCTTTTTTGTTTTGTAACACACACCTTATAAGAGATTAGATTAAAGAGTTTGGAAAGTTAACTCCCTTGGTGCATTTTAATGTTTTAAAGATTTGATGGTTATACTGAAGAGAAGAAAGTGAAAAGCTTTTCCATCTATACAAAATCCTAATGTGCCAAACTGTTTCCAGAGAATGAACAAAACAGTTAAATATACTGACTTTTTATTAGGATTTGCAAAATCTATTAACGCACTGTAATTTTGCACTATTTTGTAAGAAAAAAAAAAGGAAAAAGAAAAAAAGGAACTGAAAAAGAAACATAAAAAAAATCGAAAAATAGATGCCAAATGTATAGTTTGTAAAATACTATTTTTCTTATATAAGGTGTCATCACATTGTGAATCTAACTGTGCTATTGTAAACTGTGAAAAATGTGATGTACTGTTGTGACACAGCCCACCAAGGGCCATTTCTAACACACAGATTAGTCACCTGGACTTGTTTATATGAAACATATTCATAAATCTGAGATCACTTTTATACTTATTTTTTGTAGACTATTTTTCCACATTTACAACACAACTGTTATTTTATATCAAGCATTAATTTTGCTTTAGAATATTATTTGAATAGGTCAATGGGTGTCTTAAATGTGCCAGTGATTCAAAACTGTAACAAAGATAATTCAGAGACAACTCTTTGCCAAACTGTAATGCTATTGAAATGGAAGATGTTTTGTTGAACAAGCAGGCACACTGTCAATAAACAATAGTTATTCCACGGTAACTATGATATTGTTACATTTGCTAGGATAAATGCTGGGTAGTTATGAGCTGCATTTCCCTTCTGTCTTTCTGTATGTTGGGGAGACAAAGCTGGGTGCCATAGCTGAATGTCATAGATATTCAGCCACTCATAATGTGCCATGGACTTGACCTCTGAAATATATTGAGGAGAAAAACCTTTAAGCTGCTCGTACTGATTCAAACCCACTTTCTGTCGTGGGTCACATGAAATAGGGATGGTTGACACACGCAGGACTGGTACAATCTCCATAAGGATAGTAAGTTCTGTTTGTAGAAACTTGGGACCATGTTTACGCTTGGTGCAAGATCAGGACCAAAGTCCCTTTCTTGTGTATTTGAGCTTACACACGTAGCATTGAGTGGGATCCAGTATGAACCCTTGCTTCATGTTCTCAGCTAATGATATGCCTTGTACTGACAACTTAATCTTTTATGTGTTTTATATAGTATATATATAATGCATAAATTCATGTGTAAGAAATAGTAACCATGGAAAATTGAATTTTAATAAAAATAATGAAAACCATTCTTACCTGCAGGCACATTTTAAGATGCCATGTTAAAAGAAGATGTTGTAAAAAGCTGTAGTTTTTGTTTATTAGTGATTGTATGTTTTGCCCCATGATCTAGACGTTTCGTAACAGGGATTCTACCAAACTGTTTCTTTGTTCCCTTCAAACAATATCATCACACTGAGATGCATCTGAAAAATGTAGAGATTCAACAACTGTTTTTCAATATTTTTTTTTAATTTCATGGTGTAGTTAAACTTTCTTCTGGTTACCTATAGCTATGTTCAGAGTTTTCAACACAATTTGACTGCAGTCAGAAGATACGTACTGTATGAAGTTACAGGTGACTGTAACCCTTTCAAGGACTTTCATCATTTATGTGAAATTAATATTTCAGAATTATAATTTCAAGATGGTTAAGAAGCAGCTCACTGACTCTTATTTATTGAGCACTGGAATTCTTCCCAAAGAATAAACAGTGAATTATGTAAATAATAGTGCTCTATATAGGCCTAACAAATTATTGTAATAAGTATATTTAAAATAAAAAGAGAACATTCTAAGTGTACTATAGTCTTTCATCATTATTTCCTAGGTTTAATGTCATTCTTTTTCTTCTTGTGACAGTTCTCATCAAGAGCCTGATCTAAAGATTGTTGCTAGTCATTCCCATGACTTCTGTCTGAGATCTCACAAGCAGAATTTTAGTTCTTTTTAAGCTGTTACACATTAAATTATTTTAAGTGTTCAGAATCAGACTTAATTCATATGAAATGACACATGAATTTGCTGTGTAGAGCAAACAACACAGCTGAATCAGGATGGTACTACAGTTGAGGTTACTTTGCCTTGTATTAGCAATGTAATAATGCAGCACTCTGTGATCAGTCATTTGATTTTTCTGAATTTCCAATATATTTGATACTGGAAAAATGGTTATTAGGTCTATGTAATCTTACAAAAAGAAAAATTATCTTTAAAAGTTCCCTGAGGAGTAGACTAGTAATTTACATGCTCATGTTTCATTGCTTTATCTACTGTACAAATAACTTATATTTGCAGAGATTGACTATCTAAAATAGCAAATAATTAACACAATCGTGTCAGTTTTGTTGTTAAAAATCTATGCAAAAAATTGAAAAAGCTGCCACTGAAAAAAATGTAATAAATAATGCAGTATTCCCAGTAGAACAGAGCATTTGCTCCCAGTGATCACAAAGTTTATCCAAGACAGAGTATTATGTCTGGTTATTGTGCAGCTTGAAGAATGGGTTGGGGCTTCAAAGATCCTTTTCCTTTCTGTCAGACAGGCAAATTTGCTTTCCTTCCAAGCTAATAAAACTACCAATTTTGATGCATTCTTTATAATTTTATGTAATTTATGCCATTTACTCAAGCCAAGTTTATCATCTTGAACTCATCCTTGACAACTACAGAGACAGACTGATTTTTTTAATAGTACTTGGGAAAGAACCCCTGCACTTTTTATTTATTCCCTTCTCGTTTCTCCTTCTTATATTCAAATACTACATCAAAAAGTCAATCTAGGACAGAACATACAGCATTCTGTCTTTTAAACAGATTTTTTTTTTTTTTTCTGAAATTATCTATTTCTTCTTTCTCTCACAAACTTCTCCTAGATACACCAATGTACTGGACACAAAGCGTTGTGTGTGTGGAAAGCCAAGTCTCTGCCTCTGAATGTCAGAAGCAGTCAACCCGTGCATCTGAAAGCACAGCACTAAAGCAAAACCTAAGGAAAACTGGTCACACATAGAAGGTGTGCAGGCTTCTAACACCACGAGCTATTAATAGGCAGCTAGTAGAGATGCTGAAACCACATCTGTGGGTGCTCAGACTGCTGAAGGCACAACTTCCCCATACAGTGAAACAAGCAATAAGCCCCACATCAGTTTTACACAGGCTGGTCCTTGAGCACAAAAGAGTTTGTTGAACCAAACGTGCAGCCAGTGTGAGTCTGAGAGCAGGCTAGCACCTCTCAGCAAGGCTAATAGAGAAGGTAAGACAGACAAACAGTTCTGTTATTTCTGGATCCATTAGCTGGTTGCATCCTGTCTCACTACATCATAAAATACCCCACGTCAACTCTCACACTGACTAAACTAATAGCTTCCTTTCAAGAAATATATTGTTTCAACATATATTTTAATTCCAGTAAAGTTTCTGGATAGGATAACAAGCCTTTAGGCAAAAGACCTGGCTATAGCTTAAGGTATCTCAGAGCAGATTTCTATATGTAAGTGTATAGAGGTCCAATGAATTTCTAAGTTCCCACTACATGTAAAGGAGTCAAGTTTAAAAAGAAGTGATGCTTGAGAACAACTCAGCACCTATTCAGGGTGTCTTTATCTTTAAACCCGCCTAAAATTGCATTAAAAAATAGCATATTAACTGACAGTTCAATGAAAATTGCTCTTAAAATTGATTTTTTGATGCAGAAATACAGAAGAAAATACAGCTGCTTGTGTTGAAACATGGAAAATTATCAGGTTTCATTTTTTCAGTCAAAACGAGTTGTTTGTGATGTTCTAATTGATACTTTTATGAAAGATGAAAATGGCTGTCAAAATTTTTACCTTTAATCAAAAACCTAAGATTTCAGTAATAGCTAAAATTATATTAAGATTAATTTGGGAAATTGCATACTAATTTCAAGACTTTTTATAAGATGTTTCTTTTCCCCAAAGGAGTCTATTTTTCAATTACAAGGTTCTTGAATGAGGAAAATGTCATCAACTGAATTTTCATTCTCTTGGCATCTGTCATCTGAATTTCATCATGCGTGAAGAACACATACTCAATGGGATATGGTTAATCAAAATGGAAGAGTTGTTGCAAAAGGTTTGAAAATAATTTCTATATATCACAGACTTGCTGGTACACCACAATCATGTTATTCCTGCAATAGGAGCCATCATCTAATAACTGACTGCCATCTTTCAGACACTCTCAAGTCATGAAGTTCACTTTGGTTTTTAAGCTGCTCAGTCTTGTTACTCAGCACCATTACAGTTTCTGGCATTTGGTGACATTGTCTCCATCTTATGTTCACTTAGTTTCTGCATCCATATTACGCCCTCTCCTTCTACATTGACTCTACATTTTCACATTCTTTGTCAGCATTTCGATGTAAGAAAAAAAAATATTTTTCCAGATAGAATTTCAAGCCTCTGTAAACTTTAACTGGTGAGCCCTATACCCTTATGCCACTGTGCCTTCATTGTCACTAAATTAGATTTAATTCACTGATAAGTGCACTGAAATGAAATGTAACAAGGTACATGGGCAATCAGGTGCTTCTTAATTAGTTCTGCTTGTGAACCAAATACATTGTAATACAATCAACCGGGTGTGTCAATTATATCCAGAGTGGTGGTTTTATCTTTGAAACCTTTTATTCTAAAGCAGTTCCAAGCTATCATGAGGTTGTACCATACTAGATGCAGTCTTGAGCCCAAAATAGCAAGAGATAGGTGCTGACGGGACAGACCAATAGCACAGGATAACCAATTAGGTCATGTTATCTGAGATTCCCCGATTAAGAGAAAAACAAAACCAAAACAAAACAAAACCCAAACCAACCAACCAACCAAAAAAAAATCCCAACCAACCAACCAAAACCACCCCATACACCAGATATAGCTGGACATACTATATAATTTACTATAGTGATATCTGCCTGCACAGGCTCAGCTCATGTCCAGGGGGGTTTATCAGCTCTGCCTCAGCACAGCCCTTGAGTTTGCACCTAGTGTCCTGGATTCTGTCTAGTGCGGAGCACCATATGGAACCACGGAGCTCTCCAGTGCCTTGGACAAGCTGCCCAGCAATAATAAAGTGCAGATGCATCTACAAGTATTCCTGAGAACTGGACAGCACTGCCTGGAAAGCAGGATTGAGCCTGTAGTCTTCCCACTGGCCATATGAGATCTAGGTCAACAAGAGAGTGTGTGTGTTCAAAAGTGCAGTTTTCTTTGTCTCCATCCTTTTTCATGTCTTTCATGTTGGGTGTCTGAAAAATTCTTTTATCTTCCATTTGTTTGATATTAAAAAGCATCCTCTTTCCCACTATCTCTGAAAGCAATAGCACTTAATATTATCACTCAAAACCTCTTAGAAAAAGAAAATCTCTTATAAAAATTACAGAACCAAAACCTTAATCTTTGTAGTGATTTTACACATCTCTGATGCATTACATTTTAGTTTATCTTCAAGATGAATGCTTTTCACAGATAAATATGTTGTATAGCAAGACAGAGCTCATTTGCCTTTTTTTGTAATGCTCAGATATATATTTACAAATTAAAACAGTTCGTGAGCTCTATCTTATCAGCAAAAATATTCAGGAATGTGCACCATAATGATAATAATTCTCACTGCTACCAATTCCACTCAACCAACAAGATCAAAGAGAAAGTGAAATAGATCTGACAGTTCAGAATCTATAAAAATGTTTTTCCTCAGTGTTGCAAATTGTAGACTTAAATGGTTTTGAGAGTCCTTCCACACTTAAGTAAATCACCTGCACAAGTTTTTGCAGAATTAGGGCCTTTTTAGACAAACTGGTGCTTTGCTTGCATAAATACTGACGTTTTCATCTTCCACATTAAAGAACTGAGACGGAGATTATAAATGACATGCAACACTTTAGCCAGTACAGTCATGAGCAGAATGAACTAGCTCAGCTGTGGTACAGTATAGCTGCATAATAATACAACCACCTGCCTGCACTGTCCCTGCACCTGATCAAGCTCACTTCAAGCCACTGCATTTCTGCAAGAGATCTGCTAAAACTTTCTACTCAGGAAATCTCTAGAGTCATGACAGCTAGTCAGATAAAAAGCCTTTTCTAGAAAACAGTTGGTTTCCTAAATTTCTTCATCCTGTAATGAACCTGTGACTAAGTTACCTGCGAGTATCTCCCTGTGGTGGATATTAATGAATACCTTTACAAAGCAATTGACTTTACAAAAGAACACATCATTAATAAACATGTCTCAGAGGTTCTTCTCATAAACTCTCAGAACAGTAATTTAAAGGCAAGTACAACTTGTCTTCAATGAAACATTTACATGTTTGGAAAACATTTAATGCTAATATCCTTACTGAAAATGGAGCTGTGTTCTCTCTACCAATTGTTTTTCTATTCTCTATCCTTGTCTTTTTTCTACAGTTGCTCCCAACATGATAGCTAAGATGTAAGGCTGGACTGGAAATTACACATTCTAGGCCAGAACATCCAGAACTAGCAGTACTCAGCAAATCTGAGTATAGTCTTCGTACCTAAGCTTAAAATTACTTATGAAGCTGTTTTGCTGCTCTGGAGTATCAGCCCTTCAGTAGTTAAACTATTCTTTCTCATGGAAGCCCACCTCATCTTATGACAGCACTGCTTTTCAGCTTTAGAGGGTAGAATTTTTTTTCTGTCTTTAGCTTATGCTCATGAAGTGTTTTCATAGTGTTACATCCGTTCTCCATTTTTAGTTTGCTCTTCCTTTTGCTTTTCCCTTTTTTTTTTTTTTTTTTTTTTTTTGCCATGCCCTGATACTCTTAGATGTCAAGAGGCATTTATCTTTCCTGAATCTGAGTGACTAGACATTTACACAGTACTTGAGATCCTTGGTAACATCAACCATAGTACTTCAATAGTACTTCTCTAAAATAATTCATCCCTTTTCCATCATCCCCAAAAAGACCTTTACTGGGGATGTCTCAGGTCTTATACTAATTTACTGTTCTCCCAATAGCTGATTGCTTCAGTTTGAGGGCATTTCCCAATTACTTTCCTTTACCTGTTTCTCAGTCCCTTATTCCCACTACAGGAGAATTCCCATTATTCATTTACCAACTGAATATCCTAATGTTATCTAAAAGCCTTACATAACTTTTGTTTTCCTAATTTAACATATTAACATAATATAATTGAAATTGCTTGTGAAGTCCAGAAACAGTAATTTCTAGGCACCGTTCATTGCAGTGTTCTAATACTCACAGTAATATCCCCATTGTATGATACTACACCCCCAAGACAGAAGAACACGAGTAATAAATTTTATCTCCTCTGAAGCTAATTACTTCTGTGATTTTTGCTTCACAATGCGTTCTGGTTTTAAAGTTTCTCAAAACATCCCTCTCCACGATCATTCTTTACCTAGAAAACATGCTGGTTTTTCTCACTCTATTTACTAAACGTAACAATTCCTCACCACAGCAGTCTTTTAGTGAAGTTCATCACCATCATCCTTTAAAAGATATTTCATTCTTTCAAGATCCTCTAGCAGAAGCAATGAAGTCTAGTTTTATGAATTCAGGTCTTGTAGTTGGATACTCCGGCATATAATTAGGCATGATGTCTGATTAAGGCTTTTCTCACAATCAGGATACTCACAATATCTCTCTCTTGTGGATTCCCTGATGTCTCTGGAGGGTTGCATTCATAAGTCAGGTTTTCTTTCAGAAGGGAGCCTTTACAGGTCTATTTGAACTATCTAGTTGCCCGTTTCAATAAACATTATATGAACATATTATCTATATATTATCTACTAAGTCTGTGAAATGCATCATATGCTGATAAGTTATGAAGTGTGAAAGGGAAAGCCAAAAAGGGAAATACCGGTAGACACAGGCAGCAAAGGAGAAATGGTAATCACTTAAGCCTCATATCCTTAGGGAATGTCAAAAACATCCAATTCCGATACATATCTCCTTCTAGCACGCAGCAGTACAAATACCTGCTATTTGCACACCCTTAGAGAAATACAAGTTAAACCTTTCACCTTCTATGGAGAAACATGAAAGACAAAGCCAGCCTCTGTGCCAAAACAATTGCTGCCTTCACCTTTAATCCAATTTCAAACCTCTTCCTTCTTCCTCAGACTGTCTTGATTTTGTAAGAATCACATTAAGCTCCTTCCACAGAATACTTCTCTTGTTTCACCTACGAAGACTGTATTCCCCAAGTGTTCAGATAAAGATTTTTAAACATGAGAATGACAGCTGAGAGTTTTTGCTAAAGAAGAACCATTCCCCAACTGTTCACTCAAACACAAGCTGCTCACAAATAAGCATGCAGCCAAACAGCCATTAAGAATTGATTCTTAGGCAGCCTGTGATACAGCACATTTGGGCTTGTGTCTGTTCTTGGAGACAGAACACTGGGCTAGATAAGACTCCTACTCTAACCCAGTTTGATCCTTCTTATGTTCTCATACAGAAGTCCCATGGAGAGTTTTCCATGACAGCATCTGAAACATGGCCCACAAGTGCCAGAGCTTTTCATTCCTGAAGACTAATGGCAGCATCATGTTCACTGGCCAACTTCTAAAATTCCCTTCTTAGATACCTAACAGTCTGTGAGCACTCTTCAGGCAACCGAAGGGGCATGCAACTCTTTCAGTCAGCCTCGGGTAAGGCAGCAGGTGGCAGGTTGTCTAAGGGCATCATTTTTTCTCAATGCCGATCTGTTGGGTGAGTTAATTGAAATATTATCTGGCTGTACCTGCATCAAGTCCCAGAAGTGCTAAACAACATGCTGCCAGGATTGTGCAAGACAACTACAAATATCAAAGGCAGCAGCATGTTGATACAGCTATCTCACTAGTACTGAGTGTCAGCATCATGACACTATATGTGGAATCACAAGCAGATTTTTTGGCAGACATGTTTGCATTAGCTAATACAGACATGTTTGCATTAGCTAATTTCAGATCCAGCATTAGGCTTTGAAAGACACACTAGTGAAAGATACAGATCCCTCAGTCCTCTCTCATGAACATCAGAAGACTTGTCCTTGCTTGGGTGCATGCACTCCCACAGCTTTTGGCACCACAGAAACACTTTCCTTGCTGTTGCATTAAGGGTCACACTAAATTATCTGTATTCCTGTCTCACAGCAAACTAGGCCATTATCCCACAGTTGACTGCCTTTAAAGTGATTGGAGATAAGAGAGAAAGTGTGAAGAAACTAAGATTGAGTTAGAAATCATTTAGGTAAACTCAACACCCACAAATCCATAAGCCCCAATGGGATGAATACATGAGTGCTGAAGGAGCGGAAAGATGTTATTGCTAAGCCTCTGCCCATCATCTTTGAAAGGTCAAGGAGAACAGGAGAGGCACCTGAGGACTGGAGGAAAGCCAGTGTCACTCCAGTCTTCAAAAAGGGCAAGAAGGAGGAACCAGGAAATTACAGGCCAGTCAGCCTCATCTCCATCCCTGGAAAGGTGATGGAACAGCTCATTCTGGAGGTCGTCTCTAAGCATGTGGAGGAAAAGAAGGTTATCAGGAGGAGTCAGCAGGGATTCACCAAGGGGAAATCATGCTTGATCTGTCTGATAGTTTCTATGGTGGTGTGGCTGTCTGGATAGAGGAAGGGAGAATAGTGGATGTTTGTCTACTTTGATTTCAGCAAGGCTTTTGATACTGTCTCCCATTACATCCTCATAGGTAAGTTTAAGAAATGTGGGTTAGATGAGTAGCCAGCAAGGTGTATTGATAACTGGCTGAATGACAGGCCTAGGAGGGCTATGATCAGTGCACAGTCCACTTGGATGCCTGTAGCTAGCAGTGTTCTCCAGGGGTCAGTACTGGGTCCAGTCTTGTTCAACATATTCATCACTGATCTGGATGAAGAAACAGATTGTACCCTCAACAAGTTTGCTGATGATACAAAACTGGAAGGAGTTGCTGATACACCAAGAGGCTGTGCTGCCATTCAGTGAGATTTGGACAGGCTGAAGGTTTGGGTAGAGGGCAACCTAATGAAGTTCAACAAAGGCAAGTGTAGGGTCTTTCACCTAAGGAGGAACAACCCCATGCACTGGTACAGGCTAAGGGTTGACCTGCTGGAAAGCAGTTCTGTAGAGAAGGACCTGGGAGTCCTGGTGAACAAGTTAACCAGCAATGTGCCCTTGTGGCCAAGAAGGAGAATCGTATCCTGGGGCACATTAAGAAGAGGGTGATCAGCAGGTGGACAGAGGTTCTTCTCCTTGTCTACTCTGCCTTAGTGAATCCACTGTGTCCAGTTCTGGGCTTCCCAGATGAAGAGAGATGGGGAAATACTGGAGAGAATCCAGCAGAGGGCAACAAAGATGATTAGAGGACTGGAATATCTCTCATGAGTAAAAGCTGAGGGAGCTGGGGCTGTTTAATCTGGAGAAGACTGATGGGATCTTACCAATGCTTATAAATATCTAAAGGGTGGGTGTCAAGAGGATGGGGCCAGACTGTCTTCAGTGCTGCCCAGTGATAGGACAAGGGCCAATGGGCACAAACTAGAACACAGGAAATTACATCTGAACATGATTAAAAACTTTACTGTGAGGGTGACAGAGCACTGAAACAAGCTGCCCAGAGAGGTTGTGGAGTCTCTTTCTCCAGAGATATTCAAAACCTGTCTGGACATGATCCTGTGCAACCTGCTGTAGGTGAACCTGCTTTAGCAGAGGGGTTGGACTAGATGTCTCCAGAAGCCCCTTCCAACCTCTACTGTTCTGTGATTCAGTGAATGCTCAAATATCTCTAAAATCTGCATTTAGTGAAACTACAGGCCAAATCTTCAAAGGCAGGTACAGGCATTGTCAATTAAATATATAAGGTAATTTTTTCCATTGTGTCCCAGGCTTTGTAATCTGATGTATACTATTACACTGTTAGAGTGACCCCTGGTACAGATGCTGCATTCTCAGTAACTCCCTAGCACTCTTCAGGAGTCATTTCATACCATTTGTCACTTAATACAAGATTATTCAGTTCTGGAGGATGGACTTGACTAATGCAGACACTAGCTAGTGCTAAAAAGTGGTCATGGACATATTTCACTAGTAAAATGCAGTTAAAGGTAAGTACAGATTTCAGCATTTAAAACTATGCACTTATTAGAATTCTTGAACCGAGTCTTTCTCATGAACTAAATCTATCACACCATGAAATAAATCCCACCACCTGCAAAAAGCATTGTCATATTCTCTGGGGATAGTAATTATATTCCAGTGAAAGAGCTATAAACTCATTTAGGAAAAATGTTTTGCTGTTACAGTGCAGTGCTTGATCAATTTTGCAGCATTCTGACAATTCACACTCCTGTATTTATGGTGAATTTATCTTCTTTTTAGTGACAATTTCTTTTTAATGAAAGCAAAAATTTACATCTGATATTATAGAAAATGTGAACCTCATTTATGTCTAAATTTTGTACTATTTGATCACCTTCCCTCCCTTGATTCCTGTGACAGTCCTCCTGCAGAGTTCAACTGTGTAAAAGTGAATTCAGATATTTGGAGAATAGATAGCTCTTGATTAAAGAGTTCATTCATTATACCCCACCACACAATATTTATACAAGGATATAAATTTGTCCTCCTCAGAAAGGATAGTATCCATATAATTGAAATAGAAGGCAAGATTCTGTTCATGTTTCAAATTATGAACTGGAACTGATAGGCAAGAGAAGTAATGAAAGCAAGCAGAAGAAATTCTGGTCTTCTGATAAGCATCTGTTGAAATTCCTTGAATCTAGTGACACATTTTTAATGAGTCAAACAAGGACTGAATATATTTATAGAAGCATAAGAGAAGGACATACCTTGCAGGTTAGAGGCTCTGCACGAAAGGATTTTAATGAATCAAATGAGAATTTGCATGTTTGCAAACATAAATCCAAATTCACCTATTATTTCATGTGCATTATTCTGCACTTCACTTTAAAAACAAACAAACAAAATTTAGGAAATTAATTAGTTAGCTAAAAAAAGGTGCTTCAAAAATATCATACCTTTAGACAAAAATCCTGGAAACTACATATTACAATAATATTGTAACAGGTTACCATACATTGTCTTCGTTTGTTTGTAGTTTTGAGTAAAGAATGTGAAAACTAGTATATCTAAAAGTTCAGATCTAAAAGTTACCCATGGCAGAATATGCAGTGATAATGTGTTTATGACCCTGTTACCATTTCCTTATTCTCTAATTTTCACAATGCAAAAACAAAAGATCATCCACCCAAAACCCTTCACTTTTTAGAACATTCTTCTGGAATGTCATAACAAGGTTATGACTTTAGAATCAAAACTCACTAAAAGAAATCTGCATCACAAAACAGCTTCCACACAAATATGAGAGATGGTTAGAGGTGGCTAGAGCAACAATGACTTTTATTGAAAATCAAGTTATGCTGAGATGAATTTATGTTCAGTATCCAAAACTGTTCTGAATCAGCCTTATGTCATCAAGATGATACCATCTGATATCTAGCGCAGTGTGACTGAAAGGCATATATTTTGAGACTTTTATATGACCCACTTTTTGTCCCTGCCTTAGATCCCATCTTTCTTCCTCCCTTTTCTGGCAGAAACCTCAATATGATGACAAGACCTTTCTATTTCATTCTTTAACATTCAGTTGTGCACATACTACTCATAAATTCTGAGATGATAATGTAATTGTAGGGATATGTTCACTCACCTCTTTTCTTGACTGGGCCTTATGTGACTGTAACAGTAGCAGAACTCAGCCTTGCATTAAACCCTCATACAACTGCAGGCAAGACTGGGTGATAATTGATTATTGTAATTCAGCTTGCTCACTTTCTAATTTCTCTCAAATTCATCAAGGAAAATACTTTACTTGGTCCCTGTTTTATGTGGCTTAAAGTCTGTTGGAGAAAATTAATTTTGGTTCCAAAATGATGTAAAGCTAATTTCACTGAATTTTGTTCTAAAATTATGTGAGCATATATTTTGGTCTTAGTTTTTGGTTTCTAACTTTTTTTATATTGGAGGTTGTTGGGGGGTTTTTTTTGGTTTTTTTTTATATCCACCTACTTCTCTATTAAGCAAGTAATCTATGAGTGAAACTGAATCTGCATGTGTATGGGTCCCCTGTTGGACAAAGTGTGTAGTTTGGGAGGCATAAATTATAACTTAATAAACACATTAAAAAAAAAAAAAATCACTTTCCATCTGTATTATCCTTTAACTATATTTTGGAAGGAAGTAATTCACCTTGGCAAGATCCCACGGTAAATTATGTGTAAAATAAATAAGATTACATGTATTTCTCTTTGTACTTGCATTGTCTCTCAAATTAGGACAATGTATATTCATCTCTTTTAAAACATTTTTCACAGTATATTAATAATATAGCCACTGTTCTTAAAAATATGTTTTCACATATTATGTTATAGAATCAAAAGCATTTTGGTCAGGAACTTAAGAACTGAATGTGGTATCTAGGGAAAAACTGATCCTAACAACATTATCTCTGTCAAATGGAATGCCAGAAACCACCCAGGCAAAGTGGGGATAAACCTATTCTTCCCCTGAGTAGTTGCCTTCCTGGAAAGAAATTTTTTCTTGCTTCTCCAAGTATGGAGGATATCCTTATACTAATATTTCAGTAGCCACAGCTTGCTGCCATGTTCCCATCTGTTCTCTTTTCTAGATTAATTAAGCCCAACTTCTTCAGAAGTGTTTTTTTCTTTAATTTCAGTGATCTTTCTCTAGTTTTTTATAACTCCTTCTTTAAAGGTGTTGCCCAAGTTAATGTTTTTTCACCAGCACTTAACAGAATTGTTTCCTTTATACACCATTCTTGCCAATATATCACAGAATAAGATATACTTATTTTGTTATAACATCCCAGCAGGGACTCATGTTTCATTTGTGGTTTTCTGCAACTCACAGCCTTTGCTGCAGTATCTCTGACATCTCAATTATTACTCATTTTGTGCTTACACCTCTGATGTTGCCTTCCTAAATGTTGGACTATACACTTTTGTTTAGTGAACTGTGTCTGCTTGATTTTAAATTATTTCTTCAATTTATCAAGAATCTTTGAATTCTTATCTTTCTGATTCTTCCAAAGTACTTTTAAACCATGCAGACTGGCATTATATAAAATTGTAGTAAGCTTATTTATTCTGTTACCTAGATCATTAATGAGGATATTTTAACAGCATCAGAAAAAGACAGAGGAACACAACCTGAAGTGTCCTCCCGAAATAAAAGTCTCATTCTCTATATTGTTTTTCTGTATCACCTGATGTGGTGAAGGCTTGTAATTAAATATGCATTACATCACAGTGTGACATTAACATGCTGCTCCACAAAACTTAACAGCTAGGACAGGCAAAAATTAATGCATTCTGGCCTTTCTCTTTGGTGATATTATTATTCATCGACATGTTATTAAATTCAGCAGATTTTAACTGATAAAATTCAAAAGCAGCTAAAACTGGAAACTATACCATGACTTGCTCTTTGAAGTTATTTGTCTGATAGCATTGTGAGCTGGACTGGATGCTGTATTCATCATGTACATTCACCAAAGGGTCTGTCCGATGAGGTGATGAATATTCTGGCCCTGATTCAGCACAGGAGATGGGGATATTAATTTAGTAACTCTCTGTGGTAGGAAGGGTGAAATAGAATTGTCACCCCTCACCTGTCAGTCTGCTCCAGGAGAGGAAGCACCTGAGGAAGCGCATGGGCCTAAACCCAATGCCTGTGCATTTTCAAAAGTGTACTTGTAGCAGAAATGTGAATGTGGTTATATGGCTGCAACTATGTGAAGTAACATAGAATTATCTCTCCTAATGTCTCACCATGTGGCAAAGGAGCATTTCTACCTACCACATCTTCCCTCAACCTTGTGGGGCTATGATGCACAGCTGTAGCTAAAGAGAAGCCACCTCTTCCTGGAGCATCACAGCTGAGCATCAGGTTCCTGCCTTTTGCACAAGATAAAAGGCATAGCTTCAGATGGGGAACACAGCAATTGCAGCATCATGGCAGAAAAGCAGCAAAGGGGACAGTTTCATGGGATTTTCATGGATGGTGAAGAATTATAAGCAGAAGGAATCAACACTGGGGAACTAGGAGTTACTGGGTAAAAGATGGGAGTGAAAATTATTAAAACTTAGAGACTTCAGACAGGTCCAAACAGAAGCATCTAATAGGGAAGTGTAAAACAAATAAGACCTTTTTTAGAAGTTACAATATACGATCCACATAATTTGCTGTGTTAAAATTATCAGTTCATCTAGGAAAAAAAAAAAGTAAAAGAAAGAAATGCTTCAAAAGAAAAAAAAAAGATTGTTTTTATTGTTTTGCATTCTGCTGTCTAAGAGAACTTTTGCTTTTTTATTAAATTATTTCCACTTCTTTTTCGGGAATAAATCATACAGGGCCAGTATGCATCATGTTATTCCTTGGATTTGTTCTGCGCACAAAATTTCTAGGGGTATTTAAACATCAACTATTACTGAAATCAAACATAAAAAAAAAAAAAAGAAAAAAAAAAATCCAGGTCATAAGCAATGTAAACACTCAACACCTGAGTAGATCTGAGCAACCCTGAAAAGATCACTTTTTCTGAAATTGTTACTACTTTCCTATGTTATTGCACACTAAGATCCTCAGTTATGTTATCTGATGTGCATTTGACTGCCTCTTATTTCAATAGCCAGCAACAGAGTTGACTGGAAATATCATTACACAAAACAATTTTGCTTAAAAGGTTAAAAAAAAAAAAAGAAGAAAGAAGTAATTTGAAAATGTATAGGAAACAGTGGCCTCCAAAATGAAATGAGTAGTTAAGAAGCTACTAGATTTTTGGGAAAGTTGCTTCATCTCACCTAGTTTTAGCTGTCTTAAGCCTGGGCATGTACCTTTACATCTAAGTCACCTGGATATTCTCCTTTCAAATATCTCCAAGAAATTACTAGTATGTATTGTGAAATAGAGGATGAATATATACTTGAAGATACCCATTTTTCTCCACTGATGTAAACAAAATTTAGATGAATGTCTAGAAGTCTAAATATATAAATTCTTGGCAGTTAAATTAGATGGAGCAAATCCTCCCTTAGAAGTCCATCATGAAATAACATCATTTTCATTTGCAGAGACTTTTCAGTGATGAATAATGAAAGAACTGTTGCAGTGTGCAGAAAGCATTAATGTGTAGAAGGGAAGGGAAAGGGATTATGATGTGAGTAAAACATAGAATAAATTGGAGAGGAAGAATTTCTGCAGGAATGTTAATTTTCTGGAGTAAGGGGTAGACAGAATCAAGATGCAAACAGCTTTCTGCTTGTTACTTCTGAATGGTAAAAGTGAGATGACTTGCTGTAGCTGAGGGCTACTTGGAAACTAAGAGGATCCTCAATTACCATTGTAATGTTTAAGATTAGGCTTCAGTCTGAGCAGGTACTGCAAAATGAAGCATTTTAGGTGTATTTCACCTTGACATTGTATCACCTCTTCTAAGTAAAATGGGGTCAGGGTTGCACTTTGGATCTCAGACAGGCAAATGCAGCATGAGATTTGAAAGTCAAAGCATACATACTATTGCTAGATATAGTAAAATAGCTGCAGGAAGACATTGTGCTAACTGAAGTACACTCCTTCTAGTGTCTGTAATGAGTTAAGTACCTCTTCCAGGTCCTACCCTCAGTTTTAGAGCACTGACTTATGCCTTTTCTATATCATCAGTGATAAAAGCCAACATAATGTTATTACCCAGCTTCTGTGTTTATATTCTTTTCACTCATCACTAAGTTTTCAGAACTTACATTCAGATAAATTAATGTTGATGAAAAGGAAATGTATCTATTTTGCTGTACCATTTCTTTGAGGTAAAGTCAAGTCTATCCAAGCTTGTTTTTCCTTGCTGAATTGTATTTTATATTGGCCTTACCTCTAAAATCTTTGAGATACCAAGCTGAATGGGTGGAAATTGTCCACAATTTGTACATTTCCTCCAGACTTATAAAAATGCAAACAGCTGCAAGCAATACAGAACAAGCCCATATGAAGAGCTATTTAAAAAGTATGAGTGATAACATCCTTCATATCGTATATGAGGCAGTAACCACATGGCAGTTGATTTTTGTGTACTTTTAAATTATGAAACAGTCTTCCTGCAGACACCACTTCCATTTCATCCTCTATGCTCTGAAGTCTATGCAAAGCTGTGCTGTTTGATAGGTACTTATAAGAAAGGTAAACAATAAGGAAAGCCTGTATATCAGAAAAAAACATTTCCAACTACATTAAATAGTACTATAATCCTTATTTAATTATTTTGTCTGAAAGTTATAGCTGGTTCTAACTTAAATTATTTTTACATTAGCAGCATTTTACATTTATTTTTGTTTAGAAGGTGGACTTTTGACTAAAACATTTGAATTCTAAAAACAGCATGTTTTTTCAGGGTTGTGAATGGAGAGCAAAAATGAATCATTATGTTAAGAATTTCATTCGATGTTTTATGAGCAGAAGCATCTACAGCAGAAGCATCTACAGCTGGTTTAAGATCTAAATAGCCTTAACTGTAGGGGTAGCCTTGAGAATGGCATCAATAGTTTTGAATTGACCTTATTTAAAGTAGAGTGAATTTTCATGGTACCATATAATTTCAAAATAAATTTTTAGTAGGAGTAGTTACAGAAGTATTGTTAGGTGGACAAGTGATATTAAGTTACTGTAAATTAGAAATGACAAAACCAATATCACTGCTCTTTCAAAAGAACCACTAACCCTAGTAACTAACAGGATTGGGGCTAATATGGAGTTTCTTTTCTTTTTCCTTCCTGGAAGACATTGTGGTTTCTATTTATTTGATCTCAGAGAAGCCTGAGTACCCTCAGCTGTGATTGATTTTGAGATGAGATATAGACATCCAACAGTTCACGAAATTAAGTTGTTGCTGACATGGGGAAATAATTCTCCATCATTTTGCTACATGTATACCTGGGGGGATAAGGAAAGGTGGGGGGGGGGTTAATAAACTGTACTGAAGGCTTAGTATTTCTGAACTCTAGAGACAGAATATGGAACCAGTATGAGGTACAAAACCCCACTTCACAGAAGCCCCTTGTATAGTCATGCAGAGACCATCAGGTCTACACCAGTACTCCCAATGCCCATGACAAGATCCAAACAGTGAAAAAGAAAGACTAATACAAATGGAAAATTCAGCAAGGCCTCATTTTATATTATTTTCTGGTTCAATGTGAATTACTGTCATTAGAAGTTGTTGGTTTTCACTTCACTGTCAGTACTCACACATATACATCCTAAGTAGCTACTTCCTGCTTGCAAAAACAGCGTGCAACTAAACCTATGTGCCCTCAGACACCTAATATTATTGAATTTAACAATGCATATATTACAAAAAATGAATGCATAGTCTAAACAACATTCCATGACTAAGTTCCTCAGCTTATATATATTACAATGTTATATACCTTGTGGGTAAGTCTAAACAGATCTCCTGTCTACACAGGATTTCACTTACAGTATTAATCTGTGCACATGGGAGTGTGTGGTGAAAAGTCAAGCCAGAGAAAGATTCAGATTTTATTTGCAAATATTTTTTTAAGCACTGTCAGGAAATTCCAGGGAGACACAGACTGAAATAGCTCCCAATTCTGAAAACAACATCACAACTAATTGGAAAGTTTTGTATCAGAACAATCCAAGTACTGCCCACCAAGCAAAATGAATTTCTGTGTAATGCAGCGATTTTCTCTTCAGGTAAAGTCATCATAGAGGCAAACAGCTACCAAAGGTGTGTTAAGCACCTCCTCTTTGCTACAGCCACATTGCATAGTACAGTCAGCAGCAGAAGAGTCACTGGGCAGACCCTGCTCTGAATTAGAACCAGTGTGAAATTTCACCTCCTAGCTTCCAGGTGAGAGACCCAGGTGTGCAGCAATTCAGGTTGTGCCTGGACATGATGTGCACAGAGGTGAGGCAGGATCCTATCCATAAACTGCATACTGTCATATACCCCTTCTGCTCACCACTCCTCCCATCATGTTTCTTTACCCTGACAAGAGTTTATCCTTTTCTCCTCAAATTCTTCATGTTGTCCTTTTCTGAAACGCTATGTGCTGTGTCCTGTGTGGCAGTGCACCTGAGGGTTTCTCTCTGATTTTCATGCCCTGTAAAGGAATTCTGTCATGGAGAATTTCAAGAGCAAACAGTGGGAAGGAGAAGGAAAAGGAGGAGGAACTGCTAGGCAGCAAGGGAATTGCTCACTCAGATGAGAGATGCTTCTTTTCCCCTCCCATTTCATCCCAGTGAAGAGATCAATCATGAGGGTAGAAGCAAAAGATTACTATCTTCAGTAAAAGGAATGTCTCCACACCGAGCAGTGCTTTTACCTGGTACCTAATTTCTACCTGACATATCGGCTGATTCAGTTTTGTCAAATATGACCCAACCAGGGAACTAAATCTTTCCTTTGGCATCAAATGAAAACTCTACATTGAAGCTTTTTTTTTTTTTTTTTTTTTTTTCTTTTTTTTGTGAGGAACATGAAAATGTGCTCATCTCAGCTAAATCCCCATGCATCTTCTTTTCCTCCTTTTTTTTTCCCTGACTTTTCATTTTTCATTTTGGCTACTGAACCAAAAAATCAATTACTCACACACCTCAAGCAGACAGTTCAACATTTGTAATTAACAAATGTAGCAGTTCATTTGAACATGTACAAATTCTTCACCTACATGTCCAAAATACATCAGCTTTATTTGTGAAATGCATGTATAGTACATATCAGTATTTAACAGATTCTTTATTGTGCAAGCACATATAAACGTTTCTCTTGAAAAATACAAAATTTATGAGTTCCCCCAAACCAATCTCAGTCCAAAAATCCTTATATACATCTAATTTATATTTGCAATTACAATAAAAATCTCAGCACTATTACTAGGAGATAGCTTTTATTTCCACAACAACAAGGGACTATAACAATGAAGGTAAAAAAGGATAGGCACATGCTATTTATTTCTCACTACAGTTTTGTTTACTGAGTTGTTGATTATAAGTGTCAAACAACTAAGCAGGGAACCCCTGGCTTCTTTCCATTTTCATTCTCTGCAACACTTTAATACAGGAACATCACCTCAGCTGGACCTCTGCTTCTCAAGGCTCAAATGGTAAGGCTCCTTCCAGAATTAAATGTCCTGTTGCAACAGCTATTGTAGAATGCCCTAATCTCCATACCTTCCACTTATGTAGATGCAGTTGTGGGAGTTCCTCCAAGGCATGGTCCCATGTCCAGGAATACAATTGAAAAAGAAAAATTTCACTTACATAATAAAAAGTTATAACCCAGAGCAGCTGTCTACATTCACCACTGTGGTGCCAGTTTTGCAAACGTTTTACACTCAGACCTAGTGTTGTATATGCAAGGAGTTAGCACATTTAACCTGGGACCATTTAATGCTTCAAAGTTAAACAGATGCTTAACTGCAATATTCATAGAGCAGTAACAATGCCTAAAAGTTAATGGTCCCTGACAGCTTTTATTATAATCCTTATTTTATATACATTTTTCTTTCCCATGCATTATTTCTAGCTCGTGGTTTCTTATAAACTCAGCAATTTCTAGACTGTAAAGCCAGACCATTCTATCTATTTCTTCAAGTGATGAGTGGACTAGGTGAAGCAGTTGTAAAGTACATACAGCAAAGAATTTAATTTGAATTATCAAAAAGGTCTTTGTCTCTGTGGACATGTAGCTCACAGTGCAGGTATGTTCTGTGGCACCTTTCTCAGCTCTCACCACTCACTGTCCAAACTGGAGAATATGGGAAAGTGCACCAGGGGTCTTCTACTCAGTAGTACAAACTTTCTTTTCACGGAAACCCTGGTCAGTCAGCTGTACAGGGGTGGTTCATGCCTGTCTCATTTTCCAGCAGGGAGTGATGTTGCAGCTCAGATGTGCATCTGCTCTTAGGAGCTGCAAAAGCTGTTCCAGATTCCACAATATTCACATAATGAAGTGTCAGTTATTTTGGTGAGAGCAGTGGAGATTCTCTGGCACAGACTGTTCCTATCACAGCCTGTCTCTTATTGCCCAACCACATTTCATGCCATCTTGGTTTTTAAAAGGTTCTGTGAAACCTCAATGTATTCCATCATTGTGTTAATGATAATGCAAAAATTAAACCACACCAATTCTGAATTCAAAATCTAAGCAGCCTCATACTTAATGGCTTATAAGCTTTGACATTTCATAAGTCTTCTGGGACACTTATGAAATACCCATCTTCATTTGTGAAACTCAGCTGAATATTTTACTGCTATTCTGCATTAACACTTTGTACTATTTGAAGGTTTCCTCCAAGGATGTAGAAGCATTTCTGGTAGGCTGCACGTATAATTCTTCCTCCTCCATCCTTGTGTTTTATAGATGTAGCATGGATAGGCTGCTTGCAGCCAATGAAAGGTTTACAATAAAGGACATAGTCATCATAAAAAATAATGAACTAAAATTCAGAATTCCTTCCTGGGTAGAATCAAGCACCTATAGCCACTTCTTGTGGAGTAATTACTCCATGCAACATATTAAGCCAAGACTTCTAAGAGCTTGCTCTTGTAGTAACTGTTAAATGATTAAGATCACATTGCTAGATTTCACAGGAGAATCTGCTAAATAAGGGAAGGTTCAGTGTATACGTGAAGATTAGATTCCACACAATTTGGTTTAGAATCAACATACTATATTGCATTCATGGTTCCAAAAGGAGTGCAGCATCCATTAAGAAAATACAGGTGGTCTTCAGATAGCTAACAAAATTTCACACTCATTTCATTTCTCCCTCCTGTGAAACCTAGAGAGAAATTAACAGTAACAACGAACTCACTATGGCTGAACCTCAAGGCTCATTTCAGCCAAAATATTATCAAAATCCTGAACTGATGTTAGCAGTCAAATTCCACCAAGTTTGACAGAGCTAAGCTATTTACAGCACTTTGAAATGTGTCCCTCTTCTCTCCAACAGTATTTTTCTCACTTTGAGAAAATCCAGCACTTTTTAAGGGTGAGACTGTCAATTTATGATGAGCCCTGAATAGCCAGCAGCATGTAGTTGTACTGCCCCAGGAGCACAGCAGTCTGAGACCCAGAGAATAAGAATTCAATCCTTGGTGGTTGCCTTGCTTTGGAAGCAAACAACCAAATCAGCACATTAGTCACAGAGTCTCTCCCTTCCCCTTCCATCAGCTGCCCTGTGTTAATGCAGTGTGGAGAGGAGAGAGGCATAAAGAGATGAGGCCTTGGGCATCAGTCTAACCCCCTCTGCATTTCTTTGCACAGCAAGACCTAGCCATGTCCAAAATCTGCATTCAGCATATACATATGGAATTTGTGGAAAACAACAGAAAAGCATATTTTTTCTGGTCTGAATCCACTGAGGAATAACGGATCTCTCTGACAGTTTTGCTTGGCTAAAGCATAAGGATTTCAGGATTTCTTCCCACATGGTTTCTGCCTGCAGTAAAAGAATACCTCATGAATGTTGCAACTATGAACACTGAAAACCAAATGATGGACTTTTCATTGGAATTTACATCAGAAAGTTAGTTTTACCTTAACCTGACAGCATTAGAAGCATTCTGCCTTCTGCCTCCAGTGTCTATGCTAATCTTCCCCTCTGTTATTCTAAGACATTAATTATTTTTCTCCTGGAGCATGCATGCTTAAGAAAAAATATAGGCAGAGAGAATTACAAATAAATGGATGGATTACACATGCACACAAAGATGTATGTATATTGATTCCATACTGTTGTTCAAAAGACTTGCCACACTGAAACAATTGGGATGTCTAAAAAATCATAAAAAATTAAAAATTTATATTTATTAAGGCAAAGTCACCCTCGATTATATCCATGCTGTATTCACACATTAGGATGCAGCATTGGACATACTCATAAGCACTTCAGAATTATGTGAAAATACTGGCTTAACTTTACTGTTTCTCAAATAAAGTTTGGTCTTGCCCTTGCTTTCAAAACTGGGGAGTTAGCTATTATTCAGATTTTCAGTGAAAAGCTTTGCCTCATTTCAGGATATGCTGAATCTTTTGCAGACAGCCCTGAGCTTTTTCTGCTTGTACTCAGAGCTGGCTGGATGCAAGCAAAGTCTCATCCAGAAACCACATAGCTTCATCAGGCAGCACTTTGCTCTGAGCAAGGCTTACATGTTACTCCAAGCATGGTACCTGCAGCTTAAAGCTGGCTAGTATCCTGTTGGCTTAAAGCACAGGTGGAAAAAACTGTCTGTAAAAGTGTAAAAATATGTCTGTAGAAGTATATATAGAAATATTTATATTCGGACACCATAAGCCAGAATGCCAGGCTGCAGGTTGTTACTGGTATTTTGAAATCCTTCCTGGGTCTAAATTTTAAGGCTATAGCTGTCATATGGAGCCTTACTCATGCAAATGCAGAACTTGTGTTGCAGCCAAGTTTCATCCCCTGACAAAAAAACAAAAACAAAAACAAAAACAAAAACAAAAACAAAAACAAAAACCAAACCCTAAACAGAAAACAAAACAAAACAAACAAAAAAAAAACCCTAAACCAAACAAACAAAAAAAACCAACCACCATATACACACCAAAAAAACCCCAAAAAACCAAAACCAAAACCAAAAAATACCACAAAAGAACAAAGCACCAAACAAACCAACCAAACAAAAAAAACCCTAAACCAAAATCAGTGTATTAGTATATATTCTATCTCTACATTGCCAGGCTCATGGCCACATTTGAATTCATCCATATTTCTTGCCTACAGAACCACTCTTGAAGTGGTTTTGAAGGAGGCAGGAGAATTTCTAAAGTGTGGTACAGATTTGTTTGGTATTTGCATGGACCCTGGGGCTTGGACTCCATTGACATAGGTGAGGGGATTGAGTATCCTGTATTCTTACCATCTATTTCTATTTCACTATGATATATCCAGACTGAAAGTCTGAATGGCTTGTGCAGACTTTCTCATAACTTGATATATGTTATGGTTCTTACGAAGCACCTATAGAGATACAAAGACCTGTCTTGAAAACAATTTGCTGCAGTATTAATGGAATATTTTATGTAAAACACTTGCATATATTTGTAATATGGTTCAAAATTTAGTGGAATTTTATGTCTTTACCTTTAAAGGTTTCTACTGAAATGAAAGCAACTATATTAAATGGGCAGAAAGATAGGAAAAACAAACTTAAAATAACCTGTAGATCTAAATATTTAGAGAACTCTGTATTGGTTACAGCAAATCACACTTCCTGTCTCTTTTTTTCACTCTTGCTCTCTAATGTACATATGCAATAATACTTTAAAGCTAAAACCAAAAATTAGAACTTATTTGATAAAACATGCAAGGTCTAAGAGTGTAAATACTGCTTTTGAACATTTTCCCTTTTTTTCACAGCTTCTTTTTGAATTATTAGTTTGGATATCTTGAATGTGAAGATAGCTATAAAAATGGCACACATAAGTCTTCTTAGAACTCCTAAAAATCTTTGAAGCTGTCTTTTCTTTATCTGGTGTATCAAAATGTAGCATGACCTGAATTTATTCACTTTTAGTCTGATTACTCATGTGGGCTTCATGTGCAAATGTTGTTAAAACCTTTAGACCTCATCATGCTACAGTGTAGTATCCTTACACACTTTGTTCTGATCTAGATGTAAGAGAAAAACCTTTCAAAGAATTAAATATCCCATCATTTGTAGCCATGTCCAGCAGTCATGTTGTTAAAACTTAGTATTTTCTCATCAAGCCGTGACAGGTATTGTGCCTTTGTTCAAAGGGAATTGAGACCCAGAATGAAGTAAGAACTGACATCAGAGATCTGGTGTTTTAAAGTGAACCTGTCATGAATTCTAACTGTGGCTAAATTAAATTACCCTCAGCCTCTCCTGCTTATGAAGTGCTCCATTTACATACCAAAATAATTAACTGTGCTCAACAGATATTACAGGCTTTTTCAGCTATTTTTCTTTCCACTCAAAATACAGAGACATCTTTGCAATAAATGTTCTGAAATCAAGGAAAATTCTAAAAAGAAAGTAGTTTAATCTTAATAAATCCAGATAAAACAGAGTGTCCTTGCTTCCAACTCAGCCTTAACTCAACTTTTGGAAATTACCCTATGAATAATGGCATAGAAAGGGCCTGGAATAGAACAAGTAAAGTCAACAGATTTTTCAAGAGTAACTTAGGAGAACAACAGATAATTTACATATCTAATTCATTCTGTCAGTTTTACATGTGCATGAAAATCACATTCTGCATATGCTGTTCTATCTTCTCAGTATTTTTGTATACAGTTAACTCACATTCTCCAATGCAAATAGACTGTAGCTTGAAATAATTACATTTAAAAAGCTGTAATATTAGTCTGTTTATCACTACATTATTTTTCTCAAGAGCACAGAAATTGAAACTGAGCAGTCCTGAAATTGCTCAGAATGACTCATGACAGTGTGAAAATAAATTATTTTCTCCTCATTTATAGAAATGGTAGTGATAGTGATATTTACACTGTTACTGTTTATGAAGTGTTTTGGAGGTGAAAGGTGCAGTCTCACACTGACTCCTGCTATGCCATAAAAGTGTTGTACATTTTCTTTCTGTGGAGCAGTATGTCCCATAAGGACAAATCCTTGAATATCAAAGTGCTCTTCTGATACAGTCTTTAATATTATTGTTAGGTTAATAGATGTGTAATGCTGCTGCTACAAATGAGAACACAATCCTTGACAACAATATTATCCTGGGTGTCACTGCATACATATTATTCCCTATTATAAATATTACCTTCCTGGAGGATTTAATTGTATTGCTATGGTTTTGTTTAAAATGTTAAGAAGCATCAAAATAAAGGTACATAAATTTGGTGTCAATAATATAAAATGAATGTAATTCCGATGTCTTTCAGCTCCAGAAATAGATGTCTCCAAAAACACTTTAAATGAAAAACTTTCTATAATTGTATATAAAAGCTGTTTCTTATTCTGTCTGTGGAAAAGCCACCAGAAGGCTCTATAGCATTTTCGAGCACATACCCTTAATTGCAACACATTACACAGTGTAAGACAGAGTTGCAGTACTGGCAGTAGCTGCACCATCTTCTCAGAAATTATGTAGACTGTCTCTTTGTCCCAGCAGATGGTATTTTTATGACCCATGGTTCCTATGTACAGGAAACCTAGATGAGAAAATAGAAACCAAGAAAAATTGGGAATATAATTCTCAGTCTGAAGAATTCCAAGACTGTAATGAAAGTTTTTCAATGTTAATATTAGCCTTAACTTTAAGAATTATGGACCTTTCTAAGTGTCATGGTTTTCAGAGATACTCAGTAATTGTAATTGCCCTTAAAGTCCAGCTCCATCTGGAAATCCTGCCAGTTTATATAGATGCCTCAGTGAGTATTAGAGAACACAGGCAAAAGAAATTGGAGGGAGAGCATTGCTGTAAAACAAGAGCATGTATAAGAGCCTCAAAAAGCACATCACTTCCTGCTGCTCACTTTTATAAGGCTGGGTTCCAGCAAGTGTTTTCAGCATCCTACATCAATTCCATATAGTATGGTCATTTTAATGTATGAACTACAGATCATATCAGATTGTTTCACCTTCACAAGTATAGATTTAATCAATCAAGAGGACCAAAATATATGCCTGCCTTCATTTTTAACTTGTCCCAACCTATATGCTTAATCATATTTCATTTTTAACAGATAACTGGAAAATGGGATATATGCTTCAGAATTATTTTTCTTTTTTTAATATTCAACGATGAGCATCTGAGTGGAGCTGTCATAAACAGGAAAAGACTTAAAAGTAGCAAGAGCTCCACATCTGTTAGTTCATTATCAGTGTGTGAATATGCTAGCTCATGCTGTACACCATTTGATATATGCCTTCCTCAAGACATACAAATACAGATGCACCATCGTATCCATAGTTCTGCTCTTTGTACTGCTGTACATCTACCACAACTCCTTAATCAGCAAACCCTTTGGATTTCTATCAGTACAACTAAAGGACAAATATGGACACCCTAACTGAATATTTGATATGGTCCTCCAAAACTTCAGTCAGAAAACAAAACTGTGGACATCTTCTACCCCTTGTTCAGTTTGTGATAAACAGAAAAACCAAATAATTTCACAAGTGCAAGGACTCTAAGGAAACTGTCACTGATTAATCCCAGAGTATTTTTTGAGTAAACAAATGTTTATATTTAAAAGCCATGGTGTGATTTCAAAGAATTCTTTCTATCCCACTCATTGCTCATGGTGAGAGGTAATTGGAAGACACTTTCTCACTCTGCTGATGATTAATGAGTGGGATTTTGGGTTTTTAAACATAACGTTCTTTAATGCAACATAGAAAGGCAGTAGATAATAACTTAGATTTTCAGAGTAGAGAAAAATTAAAATGGTAAAAGGCAAAGGAGAGGGCACACAAAAAGCAGTATTTAAACAAAACCCCCACTGAGAGCTAGGAGAGTTTGGGACCACAGGAAGTAAGTAATACTAATTAATTTTGGTCTAACTTGACTACAGTTATTGATTTTATGTAAGGATTTGATCCACCATGCTTGTTAGTTTCCAGCACAAAAAATTAGTCTCATTTGACAGGAGAGCATTGAATGTGAAGATTGCAAGACTCTGAGTTGAAAAAGTAAGGGGTGAAAGACATTCTGTATTTGTACATTCAGAATTGCTTGGGGGGTGGGTCTTTCGTTCTTTGTTAAAAAATTATGAAACCATGAATATCCATACTAAGTTTAGCTTTCTTGCCCATCACTGGACCTCTTTTCATGCTGTCAGGACAAAAATTATGACCTACCCATGTGTTTGAATAGATGTCTTCATAAGTCACTCAAAGCATAATAATACCATTCATATAGCAACTTCCATATACTACAACCAAACTGGAAAATATGTGCCCAAGAAAAAGAGACAATTAAGGAAAATACAAGTTAAAACCAGCAAAATGTGAAGTGAACTATATTAAGGTGGAGCTTCTAGCTGGCTCTAGAAAATTACAGTCCTCTCTAGACTATGATTTTGCAGTTATTCAATGTAGATTTCAGATTAAGACCTGGAATTTCATTTCCCAAAGATCAGAAGAGTTTGGCAGTAGCCAGCCATATCACACAGATCTAGGTTTGGATTTTCTGTATATCTCATACTTGCCAGTATAAGCACCATTTAGTAGCTCAGAATGATGTAGATTTCGAAGAGAGGTCAGCAACAATATGTTGCCTTGGAGGAACAGTCAGTGAAGAAGATCTTTGCATTTCTGATTCAGGATTCTGGAAAGGCATCCTCCTTATTCTCTGCTGCCTTGCATTGTGTGCGGTCATCCAAATCTCACATGTGTGGGTCATGATGCAAGTGTCCATATATGCAAATATGGAACATATGTCCATATGTGCACTGATGGAACAGACCACTTGCAACTAGGTGTTAAAAAAAGTCAGGGAGTGGGAGAAGGTCTTAAAAAGTTTCAGACACACAGATTTCTCCACTTAGGTTCATTGGTTTTTGTTTGATCCAAGTTAATTATTTGCTCTGTGTTGCTATTGTATTAATTTTCAAGGTGTTTTCTCAGAGCAGGCAAAGTCTTTTCTGTCCTATCACCCAAACTGTCAAAGAATGATTGGATATTATCGCCTTGCAAATATCAGTGATAGCTGATGGTATCTGAGAAGTTAATTCAAGGCAAATATTCTTATCATAACCACAATTCCACAGCAATTAAATTTCAGTGACAACTGAAAATAACAGAGACTAGCTTTTCTTCTCAGCCCTGAAAGCAACCTCTGCTTTCCAATGCCAAGACAGGATAACAGGCCACCACTCAGGATCTTACATACAAAAAGCAATTGCTCTGTACTGATGTGAAGCAAAAATACCTCTCAGTTCAATAAAATGGAGTGGACCCAAGGCACTGGAAAAGCAGGCAGGTGCCCTGGGAGAGACACTACTGAGGATGAGCTGGATATGGCTCACTGCTCATGATAACTATTTCAGAACCCTGAAAAATCAGCTTGCTTTTCTGCTACCACCCAGGAGAGGCTGAAAAGTGAAGGCCACTGCTTCATGCTCTGACCCTCCTAAAAGCTTTCGACCCTGTGCTGTGCCACTGCCATCCCTCTTGTCAGAACTAAAATGCCAAGCTGGTTTCCCCAGGATTTTTCCCTTCACTCATCCATCTCTGTCCCCTTTCTTCCGTTCCTTCTGTTCCTTTGGCAGCAGTAATGCAGGGTTGGTCAAAACCTGAACGGCCTTTTGAGTAGCATGTTAATTTTGCCAACACTGCTGAAAATTGCTGTGCTACCTCTGAGAAAACAGAAGCGCAGAGCCATGACTTGCTCCTGTGCAACACAGCACCGAATCCTGCCCTGCCCTTAAAGTATATTCTAAACATCCTGTCTTCAAGCAGATTAGATGGGTTTGAGCATACACTTAAATGCTGTATTGAACTAGGCTAGATTAAACCTCTAGGTCTGTTGAAACACAAATATTTTAAAAAGCACATGAAGAAATTATTCAAGAGAGCAACACTCAGTGAAATTCCATCAGCCAGAATTTTTTTTCCTTGTGCATGTAGAAAGTTAACTGGGTCATTCAGCATTCAGTGACTTTTTTTCTTACGTGCTTTACCACACACAGCAATTACTACTCTAGATTTAGATCACAGTCACAGGAGATTTAGTAATTTAATATTTTAAAATTAAAGTGGCACTTCAAATTAAAGGGGCACAAAACTATTTGAATATGGTAAATACTGATCATAGAATTACATGGTAATTAATTTTCATGTGGTATTTGTGTGGTTATGAGATGAACATATGATTTTCTGTCTTCTAGACAGCACTGCAGCTTACTAGTCAATTACTTTTAGATCTGCTTAGTATAATTACACTGTAATCCACAGAAGTCTCTACATCTTCTGTCATTATTTCATGTTTACTAATAAAAGCACCAGCCTTAGGTCAGATCTTGTCCTTTCCATTTCAGCATCAAAACACCGTGGCAAAGGCAAAGGAGAGCAGGAATTCATGAGGATTTCTCAGCAGCTACACATCTTATATACAATGTACTCTGTTTCTACTGGGATTTCTTTCTCTGCAATGTATTGAGATCTCCAAGCTCACTGTCAGAATTTGAATTTTCTAATTTTGGATGTAGGACAAGGAAAGGGGATGAATAGTTCTGCATCCATCCAAAAACATTTCTTGTCCCAGTTGCTTATATGTAAATAGAACAATACTTAACATCCTTTGTGTTTCCTCTGGGCTTCAAATATCATCAGTTCATGAGAGCATCTCAGTGACTCAGACAAAGAAGTAGTTAAGTTGAAGAAAAAAAATCCAAATTTTATCAAGCAACATCTCCATATCTAAGTGAAAGATCCTCCCACCTGCAGCTGGAAGAGGAGTGAGGGAAGGGCAAAAATGTGCATTTGGTTGTTCTCTGTTCTCACTGGCATTCAAAATTAGCAAGCTGCTGTTCCAGTATGAGAAATGACAATGATGGGCATTATCCCACATATGATATAAATGGAGAAAAGACATAATAAAACTATAGTAGCTGCATATAGCACTTGTGCCCTCTGGTTTGAATAGTTGCTTAGAGCTCAGTCTGTGTGAATTGTTCTTATTGTGCAAACGCAATTTTTTTCAGGGGAAAATACTGCAAGGCATTTACATTTATATTTGTTTATTGGATCCTCTACTTCACACTCATACTCAGATATGTAAATTAAGCTCCTCTCAGTTATATACATCTTATCTAAGTAATTGTGCCTTACCATGTTTTGGTAATATTGCTTAAACATGGAATGAAAAATAATGGGCTAAAAGAAAGCATAACTAATCCTTTTATGCACTGGGAAAATTATTTTTTTTTTAATTAAATCAAAGGACTGGGATTTAGGAGGTTCTAGATCAAAATTTTGAGGGCCATGAGATACCTTTCCTGATGAAAGTAAATGCCACAGGAATTGACTTCCAACAAGCTATGTGAGAGAAATTATTTCCTCTAGAGTCATGATTCATAAATCATCTCCAAGGGAAATCATTGTGACTTGTCTGTGATGGCAGTTTCAGCATCATAAACCATACATCATTCTAAAACAAATGGCAGCTTGCAGTGTCCTTGTTAATGGCACACTAATACTAGATTTTTTCTTAGATAATGAATTTTCAACATATCCAAACTTATAGCACCAGACTTCAGCAAATCATTGTTATTATGTTTCACTCACTAAAGTCAACAGTGTTTTAAAAAGCCTTTTAAAATGTTAATTTATGCACTGGAAGTAAGACATGATTCACCATCTGTCACAGAAGGTCACTGGCTATATTTGGATCCATTAATAAATTCATAGACGGCAAACAAGAGGAGGTGAGCCACCCCCTGCAGTAGAAGAAACTGGCCCAAATCTTTGCCTTGTTTCTGGGCCAAACTCATAAAGTTAATTCTGACTCAGAGAAATTACATACGGTTGGAAAAGGTTAGTCAGTCTGCCCGCAAAACAACCCACCCAGATGGATCACTGTCAGATTGTAGGTCTGGTAGACACATGCCATGTAAGCATGATGACACCTGACCTCTGCCTGTGAAGTTCAGCATGAAGTTTGTGAAAAACATCGAATTTAAAACCCTCTAAGGGCCATTGTGAACATCTCTTCTCTTTTTAAGTTTGAAGTCTGAGCTAAAAGGTTCACAAGTGGCAGTGGTTCTGATCTTTAGCAAGGAATATATACCTCTTATATCTCTCTCTGCTGTTACCTGATTGCATCATTTTTAATTATTTCTGCTTCCTTCTATGGTTTCTGTTGGAGATATCTACACCAAAGGGAACTGCTTTTCAGCCTGGCATTGTCTGGGCATCACAAGATGTTTCAGAGATTGGATTAGTATGATTTAAGCATCAGTTATCTTGGTGCTTTTCTTGGTGTTTATGAAGTTTAAATAATAAAGGTAATCTAGAGATAAGACAGAGAATCTGCTTAAAGCCTTATCTGTTCTCCTCCATGAGTAAACTGACAGAGATAAAACTGTGGTGGGAGAAAGATGGAGAGAGATCTTGGATGGTCTGCTATAGCATTTTAGTTTACATCAGGAGTGTATTTTTGAAGCAAATCTCCCAACTGTTCCCACTTACCATGCTTCAGTTCACAATGGAAAGCAGATTCAAAATACAGCAACAGGACTTTTTTCACATATTAAATTGGAAGATGAGCTCCATAAGTGCAGGACATACTCTAGACAGTAAAGTCCACACAACCAGACTACACTTAATCTGATGTGAAATCCTGAGAACATCTGTAATTTGTCTAGAGGCCAGCTCAGCCCTAATCCTTGACATTGCCCAAAGAAAAAAGAAAGAAAGAAAATAGACAGTGAGGTAGTCTCCCAGTAGTGCTAATAATTCCATATGAAGAACAATGTATGCTAATCTTGTATGGAAAATGTTAAGTGCATCTTTCTAGTTTCTATTAAGCTATTACATTGTGAAGCTTTAATAATTTTTTTTGTTTGTTTAAATATTTGGAAAGCAGTTTTCAAGAAAACTAAAACAGAATCAAGATGAAGACATATAACTCGAGATTGCTCTATTAGGGATAAGGATGCATCTCACCATTCTGCTTCCACTGTTCATGAATGGCAAGTTTGTTTCTTCAATGCTAAGTTCACATGGTTGGATGCACCTTAAAAAATAAGGTTCTTTACTTCATACAATGCTTGATACTATAGTGAGAATCACTAGGATACCTTATTGAATATATACCTGAAAACTTTAGTGAATTTAGTGTTACTAGCAATGAAAAATTAAATAAAAATTCAAACTTAAAATCTGCAAAACAAAAAACACTTTAGTTCAAAATAGAAGGAGTCAATATACCACATGCTTGTATGTAAGTCTGACTGTGCACATGCAGATGTCAGCATGCATGGGCAGGTATCTCTTACACACATGCACACACATAGGTAATGCGAAGTGGTTTGAGAAGACTATAAAAAGATAATATTTTCACTTTCTATAAAAAGATAAGTGGCTTGAGAAGACTATAAAAAAAGAGTGTTTTCACTTTCTTCCCAGGCAAGAAAGAGGGGGAGAGATCCAGCTTCACGAGTGTCCTTCTCTATGCTTTGTCTACCCATCAAAGTCTAACAAAGAATGAAGGAAATCATACACTCCTCGTTAGCCTTTTTTCTCACAGCATGCTTTGCAACCTGGACTATCCCATCCTCAAATTTCCCCTCTTTAAGCGGGTACTATCAGTTCCTTCCTGTCAAAGCTCTAACAATAATCATCACATTACTTTTAGGATTATTCCAGTCCTAATGATCAATCTCTAAGAGTGAGTTTTTCTTTTTCATGAAGATTCATCCCTTTCTGAGCTTCATTTTCAAAGGAAAAGAGGTTTTTCTGATATTGTCTTTTTGTGTTGATCTGTTTATCTATCCTTGAAAGTATTTGAACTTCAAGGCCAGTTTCTACCAAACTTGACAAAGTGGTAAAATCTCAGGCACACTTCTGACATGACTGGGGCTGGAGTTAAGGAAAAAACAAGTAGAGGAGACATCTCCCATTTGTGTCTCCACTGCAGTGAAGTTCAGCCTTTATTAGATGTCAAATCAAAGAAATAAATCCATAGGAAATCATGAGTTCTCTCATGAGGGAAGGTTCTGTCATCAGCAAAAGAGAACTGATTTTCTTCACTGTGGAAAAGGGTCTGTGACAATTTAGCACTTAGGACATAACAGAAGACATATGAGAGATGATAGCCTTTCTCTTCATGGTAATAAAACCTTTGTTTATATTTACCAGCCTCTGCAGCAGGAATCTCAGAGCATTAATTCTGCAAAACCAAGGACTCTACAGTGAAAATCAAGTCCAACCTACTTTAGAGTAGGCAGAATTTTGCTTTATGAAAATATAGAATATACAAAATAAAGTGGTTGGAAGATATGCATGTGTTCACCACTTATTCCTTTGAAAGCTAACATTGCCTGGGTAGTACTAATGAAACAATGCAAAAATATTTGTGTGTAATGTATTTTAGAAAATAGCAATAAAATTGTATATTGCATTGCATTACACTTCATTTTTATATACACGCAAGCAATGGCTTTGCTATAGAGTATACAGGTCCTTCAAGAGAACTATGGGCTGGAAAAGCTTTGGCAGAAAGGCAAGAAGAGCCCAGAGGCAGATGAAGGAAAACAAGACTTGGCTCATTACCCATGCCATTATGCAACAACAGTCTGTAAGAAGGACTATGACTGGCTTTACATCACATGTCAAATTCCTGCCTGCTCAGTCTTTATTGGTGTCAAAATCTTATTGTTCAGCTGACAGACAACTGAACATGACTTTAAAAGGTTAGGGTATTGTATTCAAGTGCAGCTCCAGCTGGTTAAATCAGGGAGTTGCAGCACCCCTCATTCTCCAACTTGTTATCTCCCCAGCCCTTACACTGTCATTCATGAAACCAAGAGGCCAGATCAGTCAGCTCACTCAGCCTATATTTATAGAGGTATATACTGTGGGGATAAACCAGCTATATAGTCAGTTCTTCACACAGCTCACCAAGCAACAGTGGCACCAGAGGGGAACATGAGAACTACATGACTGAAGGCAGACAATGGGACCCTGGTGTGCCAACCTATGGCCAGTTTAAACTCTGGTGGAAGCACTTCCTGAGAGCATGTTCCATCACAGCTAAATGCAACAGATGGAAAGAATATACAACATGAAAGTGCAATATTACTTATACAAGCAATTATGCTAAGCAGCATACATGTCCACTGATCACACTTGGAGAATAACTGCTTTCCATCATAGATTTTTTTTCATGGGTGGCTTATTCTTTTCCTGTCATTAACATAGCCATACTCCTGGTTGTATAGCTGATGTCTTTTCCTACAAAACCCCTTCAATAGCTCCTTTGTGCTCTGTCTGATAGTCACAAGGTCTTTTCAGTTTGTGCCCATTACTTCTGGTCCTGTCAGTGAGCACCACAGAGAAGTGTTTGGCTTTGTCTCCTTACACTGTCCCATCAGGTATTTATAGACATTGATCAGATCCCCCTGAGCCTTCCTTTCCTCAGGCTAAATAACCTCAGCTCTCTCAGACTCTCCCCAGTCAAAAGATGCTTCAATCTCTTCATCATCTTTGTGGCCCTTTGCAGGACTCTCTCTTGTCTGCCCCTTGCACTGGGGAATCCACACCTGGATCCAGCACTCCAGATGTGTTTCACCAGTGATGAGCGGAACGGAATGATTGCTTGCCTTGATCTGCTGGCAATGTAAGGGCTGTTAGCCCTCTTTGCTGAAAGGGCACATTGCTGTCTCATGTTCAGGCTCTTATGCACCAGGACCCCCAGGTCCTTCTGTGCAGAGCTGTTTTCCAGCTGGTTAGCCTCCAGTGTATATGGGGCCATGGGGGTTATTCCTCCCCAGGTGCAGGACTTCACATTTCCCATCAAAGCATTAGCATGTAAAAGAATATTAGACATCAAAATCACTTATGAGGCTGCATTATATATCTCAGAATATTAAGTACCTGCAAGGGCAATCACTGTCTGACCATGTGCAGGTAATTTTCATACAGTTAAATAAGTAAAGTCTCTTTATGTGTCAGGACTTCTCACCTCTTACAGAAAATGCCATAAAGGAGGAGAAATCAGAAGGGAGTGGTAAAATATTGCCTGTCCAGTCTAACTGCTATTCTTTCCTGAATGTAAACCTGAAGTGGGGGAAAATAATAATAAATAACAAACAAACAAACAAAAACCCGAAAACCACAAAACCAAAACACAAACACAAAACACCAACCAAAAACAAAACAACAACAACAAAAAACCAAAATACACAACAGCTTCTATTTCTTGATCATTTCAATTTCCAAGACTTCCCAGAGTAGAAGGTAGAAGCAGAACGAAAGACCTGATTCACCGAGGTGGTGGGACCCCCACTGAAAAGAGGTTCTTGCTGGATGAAGTCTCAACTGTTTTACATAAAATACCAGAGAGGGAAGCCTAACACATATTACTTTCCATATGGGGAGGCACAGACACGAGACTGGAAGATTGTGATATACAGGAATTCATGTGATGGTTTGGTTTTGGTTTTTTTTTTTTTTGGAATGAGGATATTCACTCCTACTCCTTAGAGATATCTGCAGGCAGTTGCAAGGGTTTTTTTGGAGAGGAGGTTTAATTTCAACTCTATTTCCATCTGTGGTCCTTGATTTAGGAATGCTATATCCACAGCTCAGAGCCACAGAGGTGTGTAGTGTGTGAAGGCTTTCCACCTTTATTTTTACAGTGAGCCTTAGAAACTCAACTCTCAGTGCCTGAGACTGCAGCTGCCGAGTGACTGTCATCCTCTCTGGCAGCTGGTGTGAAAGGTCTCAGGTTTAATCAGCCTTTTAAAATGACAGGCCTGAGAATGTTATTCGTAGCCATGGGGACATTTTTCTGTGTCGTGCTCCTGCCATGAAGACCCACTCCACCTTTCCTCCCTCCTTCCCCTACTAATACCCAACCACTGACCAGGACACACTGGAAAATGCTTCCTGCCTCACTCCCTGGCCTCGGAGAACTGCAAAACAAACTAGGATCACTTTATACAGCAAATTTCTAAGTGTTGTCCCAGAAGCCTGAGTAAAAATTTTCCATTTCTTTCCACATCACAACCAACCTGAAGCTAGCACAGGTAGGTCTGATCATGGTGGTTTCGCCTGGTTCTATGTCCTGTCCTTGGATAAGCCAACACATACTGAAAATGTGAATTTTAGTAAAAACTTTTCTTGCAGTTGATTCCTACCTTCTCCTATGCAGGTCCTTTGCTGTCTTTAAAAGTTCAACTTTGGCTTCACCCTTGCCTTTAGGGGAGAACTACTCTGTTTCACTATCTTATTATCTATTTATTTCATGACAGTTATAGGAAAAAAATATGTTTCAGATCTTTATCTGTCTGTCAAATTTTGTTAAAATTGTCCACAGAGATTACAATTTTTTTTGTGGAGGAGGCCAAGAGTAGCTGACAGCTAAGAATTTTCTGCATGGTATCTGGATAGAAACATCTAAAAATACATAATACTCTCTGGAACTCTAAAGTTTTACATATGTTAGATGATGGAATTAACTAATCTATATTTTTTTTTAAATAACATTATGAAAAAATTCAAATGCTCCACATTTCCATATGAAAATAAAATTTATTTCATTTGATGCCCAAAACTTTTGAGTGAAACCATAATGGCAGGTTCATTTTAAAGATTTTTTTTTCCTATTTCTTAACCCAAATCATAGAAAGCTATTGCTGTTAGAAACCTTTATCCTTTCAATTTAAGGCTTGATCCAGCAGTGAAAACTGCAAATTGCAGTCCAGTTACAAAACCAGGACTGTAGACTGTGCAAGTGTTGAGCTTTTTAATCTCTGTAGTGTCGCACTCTAGTTCTTGTTACTATTCATTAAACAGGAGCTATTGATGTTATTTGTTAACAGCAAGAGTTATCACTATTTGACAGTCATTATCCTGCAGCAAGGCTCTTCAGGCCTGTTTGGACCCTTTCTCTGTGATTATGCTGTACTAAATTCTTTCCATTTGCAGTAGATCATTTATCATTTCAATTAGGAATTACCACAAAAGCCCAATTTCCCACTAAGAGTTACTGGTAAAGAAGCAAAAGGGAAGTAGTAGTTTTGAATTAAGTTTGGTCCATCATATTGTTCAAATAGGAAAAAAAAATTGTATCCTCATCTAGACTGGTAGCTTCCCTAAATAGTGTTTCAGATGTAGCTGTGTTACTTTCACTGACCAAAGCTTTTTTTTGCAAAGGGAAGAAAGAAAGGAAGAAAGGCATGACTCCTGATGACTGCAAAATTCATCACTTAAGTAGTAGGAGGAAGAAAATGAAAAAAAAATTATCTAATTTAGTGGTATGATGGAAAAGGAGGGAATAAGATGATCTCATGGAGACTGTGAGTCAGGTCATCCTCTCAGTAGGATTTTCTAGCCCTTGGAGTATCACATTATGCTCCAGAATAATATAAGCAAAAGATTGATTTCTAATCCTTTGGAAAAGCATCTTCTCATTCCAAATCAATGTCAAAATATTGAGGTTTCTTCTCATCAAAAAGTTCATAAAAAATCCTATTCAGAAATAGCTAAATATTGTGTTATGAGTCAGTTTGACATTAAATTGGATTATCTGCCATCCCACATGGTCTCACAGGAGCCGTATCATTACTAGCTCATAATCTACTTCATAAGCAGTGCTCCGCGTGAGGACTTCATCTTTCACAATGCACTGACACTTGAGAATCTTCACATGTTTCAATAGAAAGGCTACTATATGGCATCATGAGAGTTATAATCCATCTGGGGAACATAGATTACAGAATGTCTAGAGGCAGGACTCTAAGCCTCTAATCTACAGATGTTATGAAATTTCAGTGACAAGGGAGACCCAGGTTAATGCTGAACTGAAGCTAACATTTCAAATTTGACAAAAAAGGAATATTTAAGTATAATGTTTTTGGCGTTATTTTTAATCACCAACAGAAAACCATAGTTTTATAGAAAATTTATAGTGTAGAAGTTGGTGTCTCCTTTACTTAAAAGAAACAGATCAAAAATTTCCTGTCCATGTCTTAGTGTGATGCAAGTTGATGATTTTAGACTATGCAGGAAAATGAGAGGGAGTTATAAAGAATGAAAGAACTTGTTTCCTTTGATTCTAGCAGGAAATTATTGTGTAGAGTGTCTACATGAGGCACTGCCTCAGAAAGGAAAGATGGGCATTAACATTAAAAAGAAGTCAGATGGCAGGATGTAAGGGAACATGGCTGGAGTATTCTGATGCTTGATAACTATAACTGAAATGATCTGTTTCAAGCTAGATTAGTAACTGATCTAAAGCAGCTAATTCATCTGAGCAATCAATTTATCTGAGCTATACAGAATCACCTCAGCAAAGAACTATTACATATCAAAGCATAATAAAATTGAGGGCATGCTGAGAACCAAGGGTCACTGAGGTGTTGCTTTATGTTTTATCCCCACTTAACAAAAAAGGCAAAGTAAGATAATCTTCTAATCAGTCCAATAGGAAAATTGGAGATGAGAGGTCTTTTCATGTTCTTTGATACATTTCCTATGCATTTGCTTTCTCAAAAATGAAATGATTCCTGAAAAACTTTCAGCAATATTCTAATTATAGAAAAATATATACTTTATAGAATATTTTTCTTGATCATGTTTTGTTGTTGTGTTATTTGTTTTTTTTTTTTTTGCTTTTGTTTTGGAAAATGTAGAGAAGGTCATGAAAGAGTCATGTCTCTATCATTACACTGCATTCTGTTCTTAGCTATTTAATCCTCTATTGTGTCCTGTTTCCTATTTGATGTAATAAAGTAACTATAATTTCTTAATCATGCCCCTTGCCTTTGCTGTTATGAAAAGATTGGAACAAGATGCAGGTAAAAAAGAATTAAAGATTAATGTCACTTGGTATGGCTAGAAGGAAAATAGGTCTTGTCAAACAAATAACATTTAATTTCAGCTGAGATTATAGGTTTGATTGATGAAGATAACTGCAGAGGTATAATTGAATAGTTAAGCACTGATGTCTAAAATTCTGATTTAAAAATTAGCCGTCTGTATGATCAATGACTTAAGAATCATCCAACTGACAAATCCTAAAAAGTCAGTGGAGATCATTACTTAGTGGTTTTGCTGGAACAGACCAGAAAAGGCTTTCCTGCTTCTGACAACTATAATGCAAAAAGCATTAGAATTTATAGAATCAGTCACAAAATTATATGGAGCTTCTCACCAGAGAGGACGCTGTCCCTCTTGCCCAGTGAATATTTAACTATCCTATATCAAGCAAGGATAAGGTATTGAGACTCTTCTAAGAATGACTGCAGTATGGTAAGAGATTTCATTTGGGACCTGAGTAATCTGGGTTGAAATCCAATCCTTAAACTGTATCATGAAAAGGGGAAATATTCCCTTGGACTTTCCAAATTTATGAGATGTGTATTCTTACTATTCTGTAAGGGAATTATGTTATCTTAGTTTTCATTACACATTCCCAAATCTGAGAAATCTCTCTTAAAATACTCATGAAAACCAGAAAAATCTATGAAGGATTATTCATTGAAATTTATCTATATAGTCCAGTGAAAAACACCTTTAAAATACCAGACAAGGTCTATTTTCCATGGAAACTCTGCAGAGTCTGACAATACAGCTGACACTGATCAATAGCTTCTTCAGTGATATGGAAATAACATAAAATCACTGCTGATAAAATCATATCAAACAATGCAAAGATAAGGGGAATACTAAATAATTAAAAAATGCCAACTCAGTAAATTGCTCAGTAAACTGAGTTCATTCAGGCAGGATACGTTACACTAAAATGTGTAGGAGGTGCAATACATATAGTACAGAAGGAGGGACTACTTTGTGGACACAGCAGCTTTGAAAAGGGTTTAGGATTCCCACTGTCTGAGTCACCTGCTGTAGTAGAGGGTGGATGCAGACCCTGTTCAGATGGCAGGTGACTATTTCAGGCTGTATGAGTGTTTCTGAATGATACTGATTACTAAAGGTCTCTCAAACCTAACAGAAAAAGCAAGTCACATTCAAACTGCAAAAAGTCTTACATTTGTGAATTCATCTTTCCTCACTCTCTTCAGTTGAAGACTTGATTCTTCAAGAGAAATAATCTTTCAGTTCGACATTTTCCAAAGTTTTCTTAGGTAACAACGCTTCTATGTCTATAACCTGATCTTGAATTGCAATCCTGTAGCCTGGGAACCACTGACATAACTAAAAACACATTATTAGGCTTCATCATTTCCATCAAAATGAAATTCATTAGTTTCTAAAATACAGAAGGTTTGATGAGTTTCAGTTCTTTGAAGTGTATCAGACATTTCAAGTATATTGTGTGCTTCTGCAGTCAGTTCAAGTGACAAATGTAGCACCTCAAGTTGCTCCACAGAATAGGTACTTTCCCATTACAGATATGAGTAATTCTGCCATGCTCCATCATCAACTACATTACTACATTTATGGATCATTCTTACGACAAAGGAAAAATTCGCTCACAACAAGCATGCAGTTCCACAGGCTCCAGCACTGAGTAAGCCTGTTTCCCATGAACTTTCTTAACCTATGTCATAGACTTTGGTATGTAAAAGAATGCTAACTCCAACTGGAAATTCAATCTCCTTACGTGGATTGTCTAGAGGTTCCACTGGGTGAGATCCCAGAGATGCTTTTGCCTCACGTATTGCACATGCAAAGCACTTTTCCTTTAGTTACCCACCCATTTTCATGAAACTGGAGAACTAGCCCACAGTCTAATCAAGCAAATAAAAGTCTGTCATTTGCATCTCAGTTCTAGATACCTAGTAATGCCATTTAAGTGCTTTAGCACAAAAATCACTGAATGAAAAGAAGTAGGTGTTTCTGAAGGCTTTTAGAAGCACTTATTGTCGAAATAACTTTCATACTTAAACTGTAGTCTCCTCACAGAGATCTTTAAAGGCACCTACTCCTCTGCCTTTACATATTATAAGTATTCCATTGAGGAGACTTGGCTCTGAATACTAGTCATCGTCAGCTGTATAAAAAAAATAAATCAAAGATCAAACCCCCAAAAAACATATTAGCACAAAAAATTAAATGTGTTGATTAATCCCAAGTCAGTTTTCCATAGAAAGCACACTGAATGTGAAATATTTGATTTTTAATTTCTCTTTTATTTTTATCTCTAAAAGAAAAGCTTCGGCATATTTTAAGGTAGCTGACATCCACATTTTTTGAAGAAATTTTTATTGTAAGGAAATTTGAATTAAAAGGTTTTCGCAACATCTAGATTTATTATTATATTATAATAATCTAACTGATCACCAGACTGGGCTTAAATATGTCAGTAGAATTTCTGTCAGCAAAGTCTGTGCACTGAGAACATATAGATTGGATAGACATGCACTTCAGTGCATCATAAAGCTTCATATTTTTGGTCATTGTACATACAGAAATTTTTATCTTTGGGCTACCTGCAGTTTATATTTGACTTGGAATTTTCTACCTCCCTTCTCTGTGTGATAGCCCAAAGTATAGTCCTTCTTTCTGAATTTTTTGTTCCTCTTTCCAGAATGCTAGTCTATGAGGGTTATTTTTTCCATTATTCTATCTTTGTCTTATTTCTTGTCTTCCTTTAGCCTGATACACTTATTCCAAACTGATGGCTTTTTTTACTTCAGCAGTTTCCCTGAAATTCAATAGGAGACACTTTTATAGAGATAAAGCTGGTCCCCTCATAAATCTTACCAGTAAGCTGGATTCACACATTCCACAAGTCTGCCTTTGATTAGGGATTCCTTTCTCTAAAATCATATGGGAATGGAAAAATTCTTAACTGTGCAAGGTTGATGTGTAGTTTTTCTCTCAGAATTTATCAAATTGCTCTTTACTGTGTTCAGACACCATTACTAACAATGCTGTCCAATTTATTTGCTTTCTTCTTACTGTCATCAAAATATTTTAAAATAATTGTCTCTATTTAAAAAAAATATTTATCATGGGGAGCTCTGTATAGACTAAACCATTACATCCATTGCTTTTTTGCATACATATTTAGTGGTTCAGCCTGAAGCTGTCTGATTTTTCCTCAGGACAGGAGTGTTCAGCTCTTAGTCTCAGTCTCTTCCTCAGCACGAATATCACAAAACTGAATATTGCTACTGTTTTTCTTGCATCACTTGTTAAACAATGTATAAGAATATTTTTTTTTTCTTTTTTTCTTTTGATGGCCCATTGCCCATTATTAAGACTTAGATATTCTTCAACTGTAGCCATCAATCTAGCTACACATTGGCTTCTCAGTCTCCCTTTCAATAGCTTGCTTCTGCAAGCTGCATGGTTTCTTTCTCAAAGAATTTTCCAGAATTTTTAATTAATGGAAAGTTTAATAGAGGGTAAACAAGCTAGCTGCAGTGTTGCCAATGTTCAGTACCTTTGGTTCTCCTTATGGACCAATAATTTAGTAAAGTACTGCACACTACCAGTACATTACTTGTCCTCTGTAGTAGCAGCTGAATAGCAGCTGATAGGGAAAAATGCACTGAACCTTCCTGGAAATGCCACAAACTCATTTGGAACTGTGAATTTCCCAAATAAGCCATCCATGAAATTTATGATGTAAGGGTCTACCACAAATCAGTGTCTCAATATCATTTAGTGGATCTACAACTTCTCTTGCTATCTCTGCACTTGGGACACATAATATGGCCCGATTCATAAACAACTCTAAATTGCAAAACTAGCAGAAGACATGAAAATACAAGGATTTATCAATACAGTAAACACTTGCGAGGTTGTTATATGTAAGGTAATTAATTATTGTACAAGTGTTTGAAACTGCCAACACTTTGAGCCTTTACTATTTGTAGTGTTAAATAATAATTGCAAAGTACCTCAAGGCACCATAAATAAGTGCAAAGCATCTTCAGTACTTTCTCAGTCCCTGTCTCAAGCTAATGAAAGAAACTATATCTTAGGTAAGTGAAGAAAATAAACAGTAAGCACAAATTATTAGTAGCATAAAGCCACAAGTGTACCAGAGGGGAGCAGAAGAATGTAAAATACTAAGTATTGCTCAGGAACAGTTTTGTTTTTTTCAAAGGTAGAATTCACAGTTAGGAGAAATGTGGAGCTCCTGGTGGCAAAATGTGTTTCACTGAATGCACCAAGCAGCTGTATGTTCTAGTCACCCCTTCAGCATGCCAGTACCCTTTCTCGAGATGACACGCCACCTATTTAGGTGAGACAGCAATACACACCTTTAAATTGTTCACCAAACTTCAAAAACAGTAATGCAACAAGTCAGCTGCTCAGCTGGAATAAGCCACTGATGGTCCTTCTCTGAGAATGGTTTTCAAACTAGTGGCTGGAAGCCCTCAAACTCTTTCTTCTTCAGAAGATAACAGATATTGAGCTTCTTTTGCATATGTCACCTTTACATGTTTCCCTGTTTGAAGATGAGCAGAACAGAGGGATTGTCAAGACTTTGCCTTATCTCTTTTCTTTCTGCCTTTGTTCTCTTTGGGTTTTACTCAACAATGATTTTTTTCTGTTCTCTAAGTTAAACCAAAATTATTACTTTTGTTCAACAAGGACTGCCAAACTTATTAGCACTGGTGACAGAACAGACCCTGAAATACAGGCTTTAGAAAAAAAAAATCAAGATGTATTCTTTGTTCTGTTTCCCTTCACTCTATTTTTTACCATAAAATTGTCACATCATATGTCTTTCCTTAAAAATATTAGGTTTTTTTCCTCCAGCAACCCACAAATCACAAACATCTATTGCTAATGATGTTTCTGTCTTCTTTTCTTCCTCTCAGAAGTAAACTTTCTGTCTGATAATCTGTCTCCAAAGAAATTATCTTTTAACAAGTGTGGTATGTGTTTATTCTGATATAGTCTTATTCTATCATGCACCTCACTCATGACTGATTTTCCACTTTCTTGACTTTGTTTTTTATGTCTTTTAGGACTTCTGAAAGCTTACAGTAGGCATTATGACTTTTGCATGACCACAGATTCTGGTCGTATAAATTACATTCAAATCCTCCTGGCCAGTTTTCTATTCCCAGCTAATAGGTTCTCAGAGACCTAAGTGGCTAACAGGAAGCAGTGTACAATGAGACTGAAGTGGAATTCACATTGTCAGAACCTGCATCTTTATCCTTACAAACCTGAAGTTTCAAGGAGACTCTTCTTCTATCTGAATAGAGAGGGCTTTGTACCAAAATATAAAAGGTAGAGTTAGCTTCAGAAGAGTTAGTAACCTTTATTAAATTACATGCCTTTCCAGGTTTCTCGTGGTAGATTAGCAAGGAATACTAGACAGCTATCTGTCTTTTGTTATGTCAGTAACTTATCAAAGGCCAGTTGCATTACCTACACATACGCTTGTACGGAGCATGCTGAACCCTTATGATCAAGCAGATATTTTGCATGCTTTCACTTATCAATGTAAAATATAAATGTGGTGCAAGTGAGGCAGGAGTATGAATTTTATTTACTGGCCTAACACTCCTGATAGGAATTGCTCCAACTTACACAGAGAAGATCAGGAATCCAGCCATATTTTTGGTTTTCAAATCATCTGTAGTGGTTGGACAAGTAATTTTCTATAAGGGCTCTCAGCAAACCAGTATTTTTTACAGCATACTGGGTTTAAAGGATATTCAACTCACTGCAGCTGTTGAAGTCATTGAATTGGATGGAATTTTCAGCTCAGGAAGCTTGCAGCTCTACTAACAGAGAGCTGGCATGAAAAAGGAATAGTGTCTAATAATTTTTGTCTTTAATCATTCACTATTGGACATCAGAAACAGGACTTCAAACAGCTGGTCCTTTGTTTACGCCACTATGTGTGTTCTTATTGTGGGCTACCTCTATACTTGGGTACCCTTTCTGCTTCTTAAAGTTTTCAACACATGAACAGTGATAAAGCTGCTCTGGTAGCAACTGGTTTAGTCTGGTACTGACTACAGTATGAAAGTTCTGAGCAGGATTTACAAAAAAAGAGAAACAAGGGGCAAATCTTAACAGAAGAGTGTCACTTCTGTCAGCTGGACACAGTGGGTGGTTGAATCTAGTTTTAATAAAAAGCAGGTGATCTGTTGTTGGGGTTTTTATTTTTCATTCCTTGGTTGGTGAAACAGAAGGAAGTAAATAGAACACTTCCAATTAATAAGAGGACAGAGCATAGATGAATACCTGTGGTAAAAGTCATGAAATTAGTGGGATCTGCAAGATTTTTCACACATACTGGAAATTTATCATTTCTTGTAGATATTTAACATAAAAAGCCACACCTAACATTTTATTCTTTGAAGTATTAGTGACTTTCTTTCTGGAGGAGCAGAAGTCATAAACCATGTCCCATTAGAGGAACCTCATCATGTACATTTATCATTTCTGAGTAGAAGTCTATTGTAAATCTTCTAAAATCCCATTCTCACCAATATCAGTCCAGCTGAACCATAGAGTCACAGAATGGCTGAAGTTGGAAGGGACCTCCAGAGGTCATCTTGTCTAACCCTTCTGCTCAAGCGCAGACACTTAGAGCTGTTTGCCCAGTATCATATTCAGATAGTTTCTGAATATCTCTAAGGACGGAGACTTCACAACCTCCCTGTACAACCTGTGCCATGGCTTGATCATCCTTCTGTGTTTCAGTTTGTGCTCATTACCTCTGGTCTCACTGAGCACCACTGAAAAGAGCCTTGCTCTGTCCTCTATGCACCCTCCCTTCAGGTATTTCTATACACTGACAAGATCCCTTCTGAGTTTTCTCTGCTCTGAGCTGAACAGTCACAGCTTGCTCTCTCAAGTCTTTTCTCATAGAAGAGATGCTCCAGTTGCATAATCACCTTTATAGCCCATCACTGAACTCTCTCCAGCATATCCATGTCTCTCTTCTAATGGCAAGGCCAGATCTGGATGCAGTACTCCAGATGTGGCCTCCCCAGTGCCAAATAGAGGAGAAGGATCACTTCCTTTGACTCCTGGCAATGCTCTGGCTCCTGCAGCACAAGATGCCATTAGCCTTCTTTCACATCCATACTGAATAACACAAGAAGGGAATAAAGGCCTTGTTTTTTCTCCATGGCATACAAAGTGTTAGGTACTAAAAATCTTCTTATAAAAATAGGAAGCATTAAGGAAAAACATCTCATCAGCATTCGTTAGAAGTGAATTAATCTTCTTTATTACCATCCATAAATATTGCTAATGCATTAGTGTTTCACACAGTGAACCCAGAGATGAGAAAATATAAATCATTAATATATCTAGTATTTTCCAGCCACCTTATAACACAAAAGCCTGATGTATTCGTACAGTACCTGGTAAAAATTGTGAGACTCTCCATATCCTACAGAGCTGAAAGTCCTATGCAAGGTTATCTGCAGCAGGCAGATGGCTGTAGGAAAACTTAAATTCAGTTAACAAAGGGCAGATTACTCAGAACTAATTCTGTTCTCACTCAAACCAGGACAAGTGTTCATAAGGCTCCTGGTGTCAAAAGCAGACCAGTTTGCTCCTCTATACATGGTATGAATCTAAGAAGTATTCTCAGGTATGGTACCACAGAAGTCTGAAGAGAAAAACTGTATCATATTTAAGGGGGACACATCTCAATCCTGCAGCAGTGTCATACAACTATCCATTTTTTCCTTTCATCTGAAGTCTTACTCTACTACTGCCTATTAACACCTTTAATTTCCCTCCTGTTCGCTTCCACATCTTGCTAAAACACATCCTAATGGAGAATGGGAACTGTCAGCTACTTCTTTTTGGTGGACTATTGTTGGCTTTGTGCAGCTGATGAATGAGACAGATGCAGCAATAAAAGATCCGGCTCTCCATTTTGGCTGTAAGCAGTACTGAAATCATAAGAAATTAAACTTAACTAGGAATTCCTGCATGTATTTCGCATATATCCATAGTAACAGAGCAGTCTTTTTCACTTGGTCAGCTACCCTGACAGTGGTTGCTATGGATGTTTTGACTTTTTCTTTCTGACTAGTTAGCAATTAAAAGGTGTATTGGGCTTGCATAGAAAGATTTTAGCAGCAGAGGGACTACAGGGCTGGCTTCTGTCAGAAGCTGCTAGAAGATTCCCCTATCTTCAACAGAGCCAATGCCAGCTGTCTCTAAGATGGACCTGCCACTGACTAAAGCTGACCAAATGAGTGACAGTGGTGGTGCCTCTGTGATAAGATATTTCAGAAATGGGGGAGGGAAATGGGAACTTCAGCTGGAGACAATGGTGGTAATGTGTGAAAGAAACAACTCTGCAGACACCAAGGTCAGTGAAGAAGGAGGGGAGGAGGTGCTCCAGGTGCTGGAGCAGAGATACCCCTGCAGCCTGTGATGAAGACCGTGATGAGGCAGGCTGTCCCCCTGAAGCCCATGGAGGTTAGTGGTGGAGAAGATATCCCCCTACAGCCTATGGAAGACCCAACACTAGACCAGACTTCTGGCAAGACCTGTGGACTCATGGAGAGAGGAGCCCATGCCAGAGCAGATTTGCTGTCAGGACTTGTGATCCCATGGGGGACCCAGACTGGAACAGTCTGTTCCTGAAGGACTTCAGGTAACTAGTGATAGTCCCAGGTAACTAGTGATAGGACAAGAGGAAATGGGCTTAAGCTGCACCAGGGGAGGTTTAGGCTGGATATTAGGAAAAAATTTTTTTACTGAGAGAGTGGTGAGGCATTGGAACAGGCTGCCCAACAAGGTGGTGGAATCACTATCCCTGCAGGTGTTTAAAAAATGTCTAAATGTGGCACTTCAGAATATGGTTTAGTGGTCCTAGTAGACAGCTGGACTTGATCTTGAAGGTAATTTCAACCTTAATGATTCTATGACTTGTGACCCTGTGTAGAGAAGTTCCTGAAGATCTGTAGCCCATGGGAAGGACTCATATTGAAGAAGTTCTTGGAGGACTGTTTCCTATGGGAGGGACCTCACATTGGAGCAGAAGAAGAGTATGAGGAGTCCTCCACCACAAGGAAGAAGACAATGTTCAATGAACTGATTGCAACCTTCATTTCTCACGCCCTTGTGCCACTGAGGGGAATAAGATAGAGAAATTGAGAGTAAAGATGAGCCTGGAAAGAAAGGAGGGGTAGGGAGAAGGTGTTTTAAGATTTAATTTCTCATTATCCTACTCTGATTTCATTGCAATAAATTAAACTCATTTCCCCCAGTGAAGTCTGTTTTGCCCATGATGGTAATTGGTGAGTGATCTCTCTGCCCTTATCTCAACCCACAAGCCCTGCACTTTATTTTTTCTTCCCTGTCCAGTTGAGGAGTGGATTGAAAGAAGAGCTTTGGCGGGCACGTTGTGCCCAGGATAGGTCAATCCACCACAAAAACTTTGACACAAGCATTTTTTTTTACATGATATTATTTCCCCTAAGGTGAATTTCACATTTGACTACATGCTATTCTCCCATTCCTTTAAGTACCACAGTAATCATTACATATACACATATACATAGGCACAAATCAAATAGCATAAGATGCTTATTTCAGTCAGGATGTTTCCAGTGCATGGTTAATGAAAACACTCCACATGCCGATAATAACTAGAAGTTAATATGGGCAATCTAGTTCCATGTAATTGCGACCCATCTTCTCTATAATCACTGTCTGCATGGCAACAAGGTATCACACAGCTTTGCAGTGGGGCAGAAACCATGCCTCTAAAGAGCAATAAATAAATAAATAAATAGGAAGAAAAAAATGCTTATAGCCTGTAATATCATTTCCACATTATTGGATAGCACAATGGGACATTTTGTGGCTTTCCATTCCAGCGAATTAAATTGGAAAATGCTAGTACTAAGCGATGTGTTGCAGATTTGGAGCACTTACAGATTAAAAACAGCCTATATGGCTTTTGGATAAAATTAATATCCCCAAAGCTGCAGAATACTATGGTGAAAAGGTTGGAACACTAACATATTAATTAAAATTTGACTTTACAGGACAGATACCTTTGATTAGTTCAAACATCACCTGATTTTATTCACCTTTTTCTATGTATCCAATTAAAATCATATGAGCAATTAATATTAATCAGATAAAAGATTTAAATTATTCAGTCAAATAAATCTTGCACATTTTTACTTCTTCTAATAAGTTCTTTGTATTGCAGGCATTCCAGCTGAAGAGCACAAGAATAATTTTGAATTCCACCTTTGTCTCACTTAAATATCAGGACAAAATTAATTTTTAATAATAAATAAAAAAACATTACTATATACAGATATACAAACCCCAACAATTAGTAATTCATGTTATTATGCAAATTAGATTAGTTCCTCTCCCTTTTTATATTTCAGTCATCCAGGAATACCTACAAACACATAGCATAATGGTTATTCCGGACACAGAAGACATTTTACTACTGCAAAACCCAGCATTTTCATCATCACTTACAGTCATAAAGTAATAATGAAGATAATAAATTCATAATTGTTAACTTCCATTTTTGTTTTATATTACTGTATTCCTCTTGCTGTCTTTCAGATACATATTTGCAAACCAGTCATGGAAGCAACACCCTCAGTGATGAAACAGAATAGTACTCCATACTGTCCACAACCCGTGTTGGAAGACTTACTGAGAGACATGCCGCTGATTCCATCAGTCAGATATGGAATGGCTTCATTCATATTTGGAAATGAGAAAGAATATGGAGGGGAAAAAAAGTTAGACTGAAATTGCCTTGAGGAATCATTCAAATTGGCTAGCATGAAAAGTGTTATCATGTGAGCTAATAGGAGTGAAAGGTAATGGCTACTTTGGTTTTGAAGATTATTTAGTGCTGGTTTCAGTTAGATCTTCAGGGATGATCAGGTAGATAGAGAGAACTTGGCAGTAATTTGAAAACAGTCATGTTGAATGGAGCCATGAAAAGCAATGTTAGTTAACACCATACAAAGAGGCCTAGAGAGCTTAGAAATCTGTGCCAAAAGGAGCAAAATTAGTTTCCTCTTCCAAAAATTATTGCAACCTGGGGAAATACATTTAAAATCAGCTACAAAAATACTGAGTGTGGTGGAGAGGTCTGGGTAATATTGCTGATATACAAGTCCCAGGGGTGAAATTTGAAAGTGAAAGAAACAGGGGGTGGCAATGTTATACATCTGCAAAACAGATTTATACAATTTAGGGTTGTATTCACAAATGCAGCACATTACAGAACAAGGCATCGGATTTTGATAGCACATGATGTACCCCATGCTCATCTCTCAGGACTTTACTAAGCTGACAAACTTGAAAGAGTTCACAGAAAAGCAGGAACATTTGAAATGAATTTCAAGATTTAAAGACCTTAAGGTATGTTGCTGTGGAAACAGAAAACTGTAAAGACCTTTGACAGGTTTGGGTTTAAAGGGTGGCAGTTGCCGCTGTTTCATATTCAAGGAGAGGTAACAACCTAGGAGAATTACGTGCAGAACTTAATACCATTAGGAGACCTTTTTAGGACAGTTCTCCAGTCAGTTTTAGTGTAAGTCGTGAACTCTTCCTGTGAAATAAGTCGATAAGTAACAAAAAAGACATTATCATTGCTCAAATGCACATTCGGGTACATTATATAGACATACAATACATACTTCCTGTGTAATGGGAGACACAAATTTATGCCAAAACCTTGTGATTTTTACACACTGTCTTTGTAAATATAGCCCTTGGAGGGAAAGCATACTTTTAATAGATACAGTGGTTTTGTTGAACAACTATTACCTGAATTATTTAAGAATTCAAGTCTTCTTATATGTGAACTGCAATTCTACAAATAAGATCTAATTAATATTTCAGGCCATGAGAAATGAATAGCGTAGTATACATTACTATATGAACATAATTAGTGCAATAATAATTTTCCACATTATGTTAGAAATTAAGAATCTACATCAATTTTGATTACTAACCCTTTTGTATTAATAAAAGTTGCAGAATACAGGTAATTCAAATGTATAAAGTTGCATTGATCTTTGGGAAGCACTGAGGACCAAAATGGAATGTAGAGGAGGCTGAAATCCCCTTGTGTCACATTACTTAAAATTATAACAGTAATCTGCACAAAAAGCAAGTATTCCTGAGTGTAACCCTTGCTAATTAAAAGCAGGTTAAGTTTTCATCTCAAGACGCTCCATGAAATTCATAGTGTAAATCTTTTATATCAAGTGAATGAATATGCCACAGTGTATGGAACTTGGATTAAAATCTTGGAACATTTTATATGGGGAAACAATAGACAGCTGTAGTTTTCTTTCCTATACAATGATTCAAAGCACATCAAGTCTTCATTGAGTTATATCTATTCTGTCATGAAGTCATAACTAATATTACTAGTATCACACCAAATGTTCTCTTGGTGAAAGCTTCAGATTGTCCTACTTGCTTCTCAAGTGCTTGATCCAGTTTATAATTAAACGAAATATTTGAGACAATAAAGGACACAGATTAATGTGGTTTATGTTGTTAGATTTCATTTTCATTTGAGAATCCTTACATAAGATCACAGAATCACAGAATCATAGAATGTTAGGATTGAAAGGGACCTCAAAAGTTCACCTAGTCCAAGCCCCCTGTCACAGCAGTATCACCTACAGTAGGTCATACAGGAACACGTCCAGGCAGGTTTTGAAAGTCTTCAGACAAGGAGACTCCACAACTTATCTGGGCAGCCTCTTTCAGTGCTCCATCACACTCACAGTAAAAAAGTTTTTCCTAATGTTTTGTGGAACCTCCTATGTTCCAGTTTACATCCATTGCCCCTTGTTCTATCACTGGACATCACTGAAAAGAGCCTGGCTTCAACCTCCTGACACTCACCATTTACATATTTATAAACATTTATGAGGTCACCCCTCAGTCTCCTCCAGACTAAAGAGACCCAGCTCCTTCAGCCTTTCCTTATAAGGGAGATGTTCCCTCCCTTGATCATCTTTGTGGTTCTGCGATGGACCCTTTCAAGTAGTTCCCTGTCCTTCTTGTGCTGAGGGGCCCAGAACTGGACACAATATTCCAGATGTGGCCTCAACAGGGCAGAGTAGGGGGGTAGGAGAACCTCTCTCAACCTACTAGCCACCCCCCTTCTAATACGCCCCAGGATGCCATTGGCCTTCTTGGCCACAAGGGCACATTGCTGGCTCATGGTCATCCTGCTGTCCCCCAGAACCCCGAGGTCCCTTTCCCCTACACTGCTCTCCAACATATCAGTCTCCAACCTGTACTGGCACTTGGGGTTGTCCCTTCCCGGGTGCAAAACTCTACACTTGCCATTGTTGAATTTTATAAGATTTCTCCCTGCCCAGTCCTTCAGCCTGTCTAGGTCTCTCTGAATGGCAGCACAGCCTTCTGGCGTGTCAACCACTCCTCCCAGTTTCATGTCATCAGCAAACTTACTGACGATGAATTCTGTTCCCTCATCCAGATCACTGATGAATATGTTGAATAGTACTGGTCCCAGAATGGTCCCAGTACTGACCCCTGAGGGACTCCACTAGATACAGGCCTACAATCAAGATGATTTGAAAATGTAACATGGACAAAAGATGCACAGCTTTCCCAGTTTCCAATGACAGCAGTCTAGGCTTGAACTTGAACTAGCTTGTTTGAACTTAGTAGTGGGGGTCTACATGGGTGGCTTCTGTAAGAAGCTGCTAGAAGATTCCCCTGTGTCCAACAGAGCCAATTTCAGCTGGCTCTGATATGGACCAACCACCAGCCAAGGCTGATCCTATCAACGATAGTGGCAGCACCTCTGTGATAATATATGCAAGAAGGGACTGGAGGGGGCAGGAAATGGCAAATTTAGGTGGAGAGAGGAGTGAGAATATGTGAAACAACTCTGCAGACACCCACGTCAGTGAAGGAGACCTGGCACTCCGCACTGGTGAGGCCTCAGCATGAGTACTGTGTTCAATTTTGAGTACCACGGTATAGGAAAGACATTGAGGTGCTGGAGCAGATCCAGAGAAGGGCAATGAAGCTGGTGAGAGGTCTGGAAAACAAATTTTATGGGGAATGGCTGAGGGAACTGGGATTGTTTAGTCTGGAGAAGAGGAAGCTGAGGGGAGATCTTATTGCTCTCTGCAACTACCTGAAAGGAGGTTGTAGCCAGGTGGGTGTTGGTATCTTCTTCCAAGTAACTAGTGATAGGATGAGTGAAAATCCATGAAAGTTGCGCCAGGGGAGGTTTAGGTTGAATATTAGGAAAAATATCTATACTGAAAGAGTGGTGAGGCATTGGAACAGGTTGCCCAAGGAAGTGGTAGAGTCACCAAAAGTCAAAAAAACATGTAGGTATGGTATTCTGGGACATGGTTTAGTGATCATGCTAGTGTTGGGTTGATGGCTGGACTTGATGATCTTAGAGGTCTTTTCCAACCTTAATGATTCTATAAGAAGGGGGAGGAGGAGCTCCAGGCGTCAGAGCAGAGATTATCCTGCAGCCCATGCTGAAGACCATTGTGATGCAAGGCTGTCCCCCTGCAGCCCATGGAGGTTAATGGTGGAGCAGTTATCCACCTACAGACCATGGGGGACCCCCTGCTGGAGTAGGTGGATGCCCAAAGGAGGATGTGAACCCGTGGGAAGGTCATGCTGGAGCAGGCTCGTGTTACAACTTGTGGACCCATGGAGAGAGAAACCCATGCTAGAGCAGGTTTGCTATAAAGACTCATGACCCTGGGGGGACCCATGCTGGTGCAGTCTGTTCCTGAAGGACTACATACTATGGAGGGAACCCATGCTAGATTAATTTGTGAAGAACTGTAGCCTGTGGGAAGGACTCATAATTGAGAACTTCATGGAAGATTGTCTCCCATGGTATGGGCCCTGCACTGGAGCAGGAGAAAAGTGTGGTGAGTCTTTCTCCTGAGGAGGAAGTAGCAGCAGGCCCCAACCCCTACTCCCCATCCCCCTGCACTGTTGGGAGGGAGGACTGAAGTTGTGCCCAGGAAGCAGAGAGAAATGGGGAGAATATGCTTTAAAATTTATTTTTATTTCTCATTATCCTACTCTCATTTCATTGGTAATAAATTAAGCTAATTTCCCCAAGCTGAGTCGGTTTTGTCTGTGACGGTAATTGGTGAGTGATCTCTCTCTCCTTGTCATGACCCATAAGCCTTTTGTTGCATTTTCTCTCCCCTCTCCAGTTGAGAAGAAGATTGGTAGAGCAGCTTTGTTGGGCACCTGGCACCCAGCCAGGGTCATCCTACCACACAGCCCTTCTGCACCAGTCAATCTATAGCTCTAGGCTCTTTCTCTCAATCATTAGAGAGGTGGTAAAGGAACTGAGTGGTGCAAAAATAACTGTTTCCTTAGGAAATTTTCATCTTCACTGGCATGCTTTTTTCTAAGGTTCATTTCAGGGTGTGGGTAAAAGTTATTTTTGACTGAAAGTGTACAGCCACGTTTGATCACATCTGGACAGCAACTGACAAAGAAATCCAAAGAGAGACTAATATTCTCCTCAGGAGGATACTGAATCTTTTCATGGAACACTGTTTTTAGCACATGCATTAGCCAAGCATTTGTGTTAGAGCTAGAGGAGGTTTTGAGACAAAGGGAACCCAGATATGAAGTTCTAGTGATGCTGCAATTGCATGCTCCACTGTTAAGCAAGAGCTGATGCTACAGCATCATATTTATGTAAACATATTTCTGAATGGAGACAGTTTCCTCTTCTATGGTCCAGGCTAGGCTTAGGGTACACAGTTAAAATTAGGTTTGTTGAAGAAAAGAAGCATAAAGTTTCAGGGGGATAAGGTCTGAAAAAGGGCTGACAAAGGGAACTTGAAGTTTCTAAAAAATTCATTTGGCCTATTTTCAGTATGGATAAAGACCCTCTGGACTTTTGTGACACTCAGCTGAAGTGTAGGATTTTGTGTTAGGGTTTTGGCTGCTGTTGTGACAAAAAGAAATCCTAGAGTCACACTTTGGAGGTATCTTTTAAAGTTGAGTAAAGACTAATGTGAAAATTCTTAGGAATAATGATTCTTTTTCGCTGGAGTGTTAGACCTGTCCTACAGCTCAAACTAGAGTTATTGCCTAAGGCTAGGGCTGAGACAAAGTTATTTCAGAAGTGAACTTGCAGAGGGACTGGGAATGGACTGCCAAAATACACTGAAATTCTCCTGTGAGGAAGTTTGTGTTATGACTGGGCTGGAATGCTTTTTTTATGAGGCTCATCTTGCATTAGGGTTTGGGTTGAAAGAAACGTAACTTGTTTGAACATATAAAATGTTTCCATGTACAGATTTTTACTAGGTTTAAATAACTTGCAGAGTAATGATGCATGCATGTGCTTGCATGGTACCATCAGTAAGATTTCCTTATGCTAACCACAAATTTACAGACGGCTTATAGTCAGGCTAAGTGCAAGCAGTGTGGAAGAAGTTACAAGGTCCTTTGTAAAGGAATGAACTTATTTTATTTTGGATTTTCCAATATACAGCAGCAAATACTTTTATCCTGTTAGTGCTATTTTTATAATTAAAAACCTGTATGTTCTTGTTTTGTGTGATAATATTTTCTTGACCCTCTGTTCCATTAGATGCAAGCTCATATAGGCACGTCTGTTCCAGAATTTTCTGTTGAGATCTGTAACAACTAAAAAGCCTTAGAACCACCACCAGTGGTTAGAAGCAATTGAATGTGTTTTCAGTGATTTTCAAGGAAATAAGTAAAGTCTATACTATTATTCTACATAATTATTTAACTGTATAATTTCATTCATGCTCGTCACCACTATCTGTGTTTATGTGCTCTATATGCCACAGCAAAACATCAAACCAACAGCTTTAGGACTGTAAACCTAACACACACAACACAGCTTATATTTGAGAGAACATTAATACAACTTTTTTGTTGCTTCTGGCTGCATGGATAATTTTCCATAAACAAATTGAAGATGACTGAGCAACGTTAGCCTGAGCATAACTATTTAGGGGATCTTTTGCAATAAAAACCTCTCTTCTCAGGGAGATGCTTATGCCTTAGGCTCTCCTCAGTAAGAACCAGAATCCAATTTTCATAATTTGAGGGAGCTCGGATTCTATTTTTTAGTTTAGTTCATTAAGTGCAACAAAGACCCACATCCAAGTATGACCAAACAGTATAGTGCATTCATATTAGGATTTGACTGAGACCTTTCTCACCTTCTTGTGTAGGTATGAGCAAATCAATGTAAGTGAAATACACTCTGAAAGGTTCTGACATAAGGATAGTCATGGTAGTAATGGTAATGGGAATAATCCTAACAGGACTGCACTGACAGTTTGTATTTGGTTTGCTTCTCTGGACTAACTTCTTCCCACGAAGCTGACCCAGTTTCTGCCTATTGCTTATTGCTTTCTTGAGCACAGCATCCATTTATCAAGTCAGAATTCAGACCACTGTTTTGCATTCTGCATCAGGCATCACTTGAAACCTTCTTCCACCTTCTGTATTACAATTTTACAGCTTGAAATCAACATTTTGAATAAAGTATATGAACCTGCTACTTCCCAAGAAAGGACTGTTGGTAACCTCCCCATTTAACCTCTTTTATTTACTATTAAAATATATGTGTATGTACAACCAAAAGATGTAACATTTTTATATTTAACGCTGTTTATATTCAAATTAAAGCATTAATGTATATGCACTGTGCTCCATGTACAAAATAAATCCTGTAAAATCGCACTGTATCACTGGGCATGTCACTAATGATTCCAGTGATGATATTACAGAACAAGAAAATGAGATACTGCAGCATTCAGCTAGTTGACATTGAAAAGTTCCTCAGATTGTGTGCTTACTGCCTAGAGCATAAGACTGAGGCAAATGTAGCTATGTGGTATATTTTGTTGATCTTCCTCCATAGGAATCCTGAGGATTCTATACTGTAAATCTATGCATAGCCAGACATGTGCTGATCACAGAAGCAAGAGTACCACAATGGAAAGTCTAAGCAGTTGTTAACAGCTGGGAAAAAGTATCTGTGTCATTTTCAAATCTGTGCCTGATTGGTATTAACAAGAAGCAGAGATATCTCCTGAGACAAATGAAAATTTTAAGGATAAATACAAATTTTAGCAGCTGTTATATTTCATATTTTATAGGTTACAGAGACTAACTTTCTATTTACATAGATGTGGAGGTAGGTAAGCAGGAGTGCTAGCTGAGGGTAATCAAAGTTTAATAGATTTTGCTCTCATATCAAGCTTACTCCCTTATCAGTGCCCATTCTGGAACATCAAGCAAGTAAATTTAATCCTCTGGTTTAATTTATGTGTCTCTATGTGTGTGTACACATGTGGATAAGGGTTTGGACTGGTGTCCTATCTAGACATTTTTTCCTTTGTTTCCCCTCTGTGTAGTATTGTGAGGCTGTGCCTACTTCACCTAGGGATCCAGTTGTCCAGGCCTAAGGCAATATCTGTACAAATGCTCTAAAGAAGCAATTTAATCAGTATATGGTATCACTGGAAACAGCCCACAAGAGATTTACTCAGGTACTGAGAATGGTCATGTTTATACTACATCAGGGCACAGGCTTGTCCATGTATGTGCCCTATGGCAACAGGGTTATAATTAGAGCTGCAGATGATGGATAAAAAGAGATGCTGTTACACTCAAACTCTTTTTAGGGGCAAAAGACAACATGCCACGTAAATGAATCTAAGAATAGATTTTTACTCCAATTAAAGTTTCAGTAGTCTAACAGTCGGAATTAGATAATTCATTGTCACAGCCCTCAGTACCTCAACAGGTTTTAATTGCTTTGACCTTCATACATGCCCATTGGTCCAGGAACTGCAGTTAAGCTCCATGTCTGAATTATGCTGTAAGTATGTTTGTGCTCCGTTCTGTTCCTGGCTTGTTTTGGCTTGTTAGTGTCTCTCAGGTCATCACTAGACTGCAAATGGTTCTTCTAATTGTTTAGATCCCTACATTTCTCAGGCTTATGACTCTGTCCAAATGGATGTTGCTCCTCTCTGCACTGTTGTTCAGGGCTTGTTTTCTCTTGTGAAACAGCTTCACTTTTGTTATTTCCTGACGGTACTGCATCAGCTGTTTTCATAATAGACTTAAAATTAGTTTAGACAAAATAAATTTCTAGTACCTAACCCTCTTTGCTGTTATGCTCAGCCTTCCATTATTTTCCTAGATCCTAGAGAAGAGGAGTGAGTAAGTGATGGGACGGGTGCTCAGCTGCTGGCTGGGGTTGGCCTACTGCAGGCAGAAAGGGAAGTTCATGTAGTCCAAGCACAATACATTGCTATTGTTAGTTTCACCATGTGTCTTATTTAAAAGTTTCTGGCATTGTTTATTAGCTGCTGATACCTGAGCACACTCTTCACTAGTCACACCTCTTTCCACATCAGATTAAGCAGATACTTGGTGAGACCTAAGAAGAAATGGAGAGTTTCTTCCCATGTTAGAAAAAGCTTTGCACAGAATGAGATCCCCGTTCCTGTAGTGCCAATCAGCTTAATCCTTTACATATTCCCTAAGGCTCTTTCTTAGAGGAGATCAATATCTACCTGTCTAATCTGACGTCAGCATGTGACTGTGGCTTCTATCATGAAAAAACCAGTCCACAGTCATTCTCACATAAAGAGAAAGGGGAAGAGAAAGAAAAAAAAAAAAAAAAGTGGTTTGTTTTTAAGGAAGACTAGTCTACCTAGTGTATAATGGTTATCGATCGAGATGTGTTTGAAATGTGTTTGGCACAAAAGTTCAACATTCACTCACAGATGCTGCCACCTAGAGTCCAACATTATGACATTATGAGAACATGGATACTAGAATTAAGCAAAATTATTATTTGTGTGGTTATTTTAAGAAATAGAGCAAGGAGAAGGTTCAGGCAGCACATAGCACAAAAAGGTGAAAAAGCAGACAAGCAAGCTTAAACTTGACCTTTTCAAGTGTCTTCCTTACAAGATCTGTAATGGACAAAACCAGATCTTGGACTGAAAGGTGGAATGGTGGGACTTAGCATTAGAAAGCAAGTCAGGACTGCTATTCTGTACATTTATCAGAATACTTTAAAAAAATTAAATAATTATTTCCTGTTCTTTTTCCAGGTATGCAAAATAATGGTCAGCAGATAAAGAGATGTCCTAGTTGAGCAGCCTTGCCTTCAATTTTGATGAAAAAGCCTGACAGTTTTCAAGAAAAGTCTTAAAGAAAGTACATTCAAGCTTTTGTCTCTCCACAAGTAGAATACTGCAGAAGACAAAATATCCCCATGAGGCAGCCTAACTGGAAATCCAGGGCAGCCTAGAAAATGAGCTGTCCTGCTATGCTTTAGAAATTGCAAACAGCAGCAAACTCAGTTTCTCAGCTAACCTGAAGAAGCTGGCAGCATTTGCTACAAGATGCCTAATTCAGTGCCTGGACTCTCACACTGTGTGTAATTTGTTTAGAAATGATCTATGAACTTGGATCTCAATTTGCACAACAGGATATGGTTTGATTAAATATGTCTGGACGCATTTGTAATGGGATTATGGATTTCAATTAGGAGTAAGCAACAAGCATTACAAAGTAATATTTTTTCATGTATGTTTTAGCAAGCTGAATAGGGGCAAGAATTAGCAATATGATTGAAAAGTTTCCCATTTCTTCCTCCGCTCCAGAACATTGTTACTGCTTCTTCTTCACACTCAAGTACTGGTTTATTCCAACTTCACCTTATTGTTCTTTCTTTTCTTTTTGACAGCCAGTTGTCAAAGTGAGGGCTTCTAGTTCCACTGAGATTTGAAAGTGGCCATGCCCTCAGTAACAGGCTGATCTGCAACTCTTCTGCCTGCTAGTGAGAGAGAGTTAATACATTTTTACTATATTTGACTGCTGAGCCAGAAGGGTTAAGTCAATTGTTTCCATGCTGCTGGTAGGGGAACTGTTTGACTGAACTAACCACCGTTAGTTCACTTACCACGGCTTATGTCTACCCTGCATGGTGGAGAACAGGCTTGAGAAGAAAGCATCTGTTCACAGTTTGTGGTAGCTGAAGAAGAGTCAGCTCCCAACACTTCCTGCTCAATAGCTGATTAAACCTCACTTAGACCTACTCTGTCAGACCGCATTTAAAAAGTCTTTTTCCAGAATCATACACACTAGGACTCTCTCTTCTCCAGGACTGGTTGGACTGGTTTTGTCCCTTAGTGTAAAATTGAGGGTTTACAGCATGGGTTGTGGTCAGCTGTCTTCTAATGAGTGGACTCAAACTTCTGTTGCCTGCAGGAGAGAGACACTACTGCCCCAGAGACATGTGCCAAAGTACAACTTGAAAACATGTAGCTAAATTTCCTTTCCACCAAACAGGATGGCCTTATTCAAAATGGAAACACTCCCTGGCCAGTACTGCTCTCCAGCCCATGTCCAGGAAGTCTGAGAAGCCATTACTTGATATATGCCAAAATCACGTTAGCAAAAGTGTTACCAGTGCTGGACTTTGCTTGGACTCTGCCATGGTCTTGAATAGTTCTGTGTCCTCAGAGAGCAGGAATGTAATACAGTGGTGAAAGGAGGTATGCAACTGTTTCTGAATATGATGCTAGGCCTCTGATGCAAAATACTGTTTGTTAACAGTGGTTTAACTGCCCTGATTCCTCCCGTGAAAATATAGTAACACTGAATGGAGAAGGTGAGAACAAGGCAAAACAGCTTATTCAGTCTGTTTCCTTCTAGGAGCTTTTTACTGAACCATTACTGATACAAATAATAATCTCTTGTGACAGGCAAGAGAGTAAGTTTCTAACATAAGTTTTACAGGCATGCTATCAGAAAATCCATTTATTCCCATACAGTATCCCCCAGGAGTTGCAAGCAATGGGACAAGGAGGGTAGGTGTTTATGTTAATAAACTGTCAACAATTTACCCAATACATTCCTTGTGGGAACTGGTTTAAGATGGGATGTCAGAGATAGCAGCTATTCCTTTATCCTTCTCCATTCCTCCTAATCTCTTGAAAAATTAAGCTCCTTAAGAGTGGTAAATGTAATAAATCATACAGGTTGATATATAAAAATGTATATATATACTTATACTGCTGACAAAAACGATACTGCCACTGTCATTTCAGACAGTCACATCCTACTTTGAGGGATGCGTAAGCCCTGAAGTGCAACAGACATGTCTGCTCAGTTATGTCACTTACCTGAAGCACGCATCTAGCTGAATAATGTGCTTCCTTACAAAGTGTATAAATTCCCACAAGGAACTTTAAAGGACACAGCAGAGTCCTACTTTAGCAGACTCTTCATTCTAAATAATAGGCACCCGGAGAATGGAGCAGATACAAACTGAATAAAAAGAATTTTGACAAGGCAATGATTAATGCACATATCTGGGTAGAGTTATCTTTTTTTCCTCATCTATCTTTGGGGTGGTTGGTGTTGTTTATTATTATATAGACAGCTGGCCTGTTCATGGCATAGTCACTCAATGGATTGCACACGCTCAGACTATTCCAACCTACAGAACCAGTCTGTATCAATTTGCACTGTACTGGAAAACTCTGTTTGCATACGCTGCCAATACACTGGCACAAACAGTATGGAAATGACTCACGGGCAACGCACTAGTTAGAGTTTTGCCAAATGGGGCATTGGATTGGCAATTTTGTTGCATCTGCCATAATATTCAAGCCAGCTTTGTCTTCTACAAAGGAAAGCAAACAGTCTTCTAGACCAGATGAATTTAAAAGGAATTTGACAAGTGGCTGAATATGAGCCAGCAGTGTGCCCAGGTGGCCAAGAAAGCCAGTGCCATCCTGGCTTGTATTAGAAATAGTGTGACCAGCAGAAGTAGGGAGGTGATTGTCCCCCTGTACTCAGCACTGGTGGGGCTACACCTTGAGTATTGTGTCCAGTTTTGGGTACCTCAATACAAGATATTGAGGTGCTGGAGTGAGTGCAGAGGAGGGCAATGAAGCCAGTGAAGGGCCTGGAGAATAAATCTTATGAAGAGCAATTGAAGGATCTGGGACTGTTTAGTTTGAGGAAGAGGAGGCTGAGGGGAGACCTCATCACTCTCTACGACTACCTGAAAGGATATTGTAGAGAGGCTGGTGCTGGTCTCTTCTCACAGGTAACCAGCGATAGAATAAGGGGGAATGGCTTCAAACTCCAACAGGGTAGGTTTAGACTGGACATTAGCAAAAAATTTTTCACAGAAAGAGTACTCAGACACTGGAATAGGCTGCCCAGGGAGGTGGTTGAATCACCATCCCTGGATGTGTTTAAGGGTCATTTGGATGTGGTGTTGGGGATATGGTGTTGGGGAGAACTTTTAGAGTAAGGCTGATGGTTGGACTCGATGATCCCAAGGGTCTTTTCCAATCTGAATAATTCTGTGATTCTGTGATTCTGTGAATCATGACAAATTCTGCCCATTCACTCCATTCACATATTTCTTTTCACTAGTTACAGTATGTTCAATACTACTTCATTTATATTCTGTAGAATAAGGGAAGAAGTGGTGCCTCTTTGCACCAGTGCTCTTGGATAGCTATTACCAACCTATAGAATTAAGCAGCCTACTAAGATCAAACTCCTCTTCTACAAGAATAGCATAAAAATACGCAGTGTTTAGCCTGGACTAATCACCTAGTGTCTTGTTAATCTTTATTTGATGGGAGTCCCAGTCTGAGTGCACATTTCATCCTTGAAATGTATTTTTTCTGTACATTTCAAGGATGAAATGTGCACTCAGACTGGGGAAAAAAGTTGGGAGTTTAGAGTATAGATGGAGAAGCGGAGTCCAACCAAGGAAATAGCAAGAAAAAATGAGACACAGAGGTAACATTTCCAAAGCCTCACAGCATATTCACATGAGGAATTACCATTAACTGTGGCAGAAAGGAACTAACCATATCCCAGAAATATCTCTGATTACTTCAGTGAATGAGAGAATGGGGGGACAATGGGGTTATGAGTTGCAGTGACATGAGATTAAGTTATCCTGAAAATCAGTCCATAGGGGAAATAAATTTTAAAATAAATGCTTCTGAAAAGCAGCCACCCATATGTCATTTTCCAGACTCATAAAGCACATGATGTTAGAGGTACTTTAGACACAATTGTCACAGGCCATAACCAAAACAAGTTTCAGTTAAATATAGGGTTGTTATTATTAGATCAGACAATATCACCGAAGGCATTTCCTTCAGAGGGTATTTCCCTTATGTGTGAAACTGAAACCTGACCTGCAGATCCTCCGTTCTGCCTAAATTCCTGACCTCCCCCTAGCCAATAAGTCATGATAAAGATGTCAAAGTCTCACAGATGAGAAGTAAGCCTGAGTGTCTGATACGTAGTATGGCCATTGTGTTCAGAGCAACTCAAGCAACAAGCAGGCTGATATATGATGCTTTAAATGTCCTGTGTGATGTTCCATTCAGTTGAAGCTAAGCTGTCTGATCTAGCACTGATGCACCACTGGGGAAAGATGAGAGGCAGTGGAACCAGTGAAACAGTTTTGAAAGGAACTCCTTACACTCCATTTCCTCTTCATCCTCTCAGTGCACCCCCTCCCCTTATTTCCTAAGATTTTAATTTATATTGCAGTACTGTTTATAATATATGCTCCATATTCATCCATTTTCTCCAGAGTTAAAAGTAAGAAACAGGGAAGGGTAAATATGATGAGGTTCATGCAGTGATAGGATTAACATGTAAAATCCAAAAGGTAGCTCCCTGGGAGAATTAAACGCTCGCTGTCATGAGCGGTAGTAAATTCCTTCACATGCATATAAGCTTTAATGTTTTAAATTGGAGTACATTCAAGTTTTAGCTGAGGGGTTTGGGGATATTTAGGGGGTTTGGGGTTTTTTGTTTGTTCAGAGAAAATAGAAAGTCTTTCTAAGATTGCATACTGGAAGGAATATTCATTTTCCTTTATCTTCCAGGATCACAGAAGAGAGTATCGGGTCTGTCTTCCCAGTAACTCTTGCCTGCTCCCACTGAGCAATGTCAGTGCTGTCATATTCCATGTGGCAGTGTAATTAAGTTCTTTAGAAACTTAGATGGCCCATACATATTTCAGCGCACAATATTTTAGTGCTGTTCTAGATAACGGATTTGATCTAGAATTCCCTGTGCGGTTAAAAGCTGTTGCTGTTCTTGTCCTTTTCACCAGGAGCTGAAATCTGCTAATCCAACAACCACTGTGGTGTGTTTGCCTGGACACACGCTGGGTTTTTTCAGCAGTTAGCCTTAGGAATTTACCCTCGATTCAGTGAAGCTGAAAGATGTCTGACTTTCAGTTATTATGGTGAGGTAGAAATCATTTTTCATGGGTTTGGAAAGCAACTTCGGTGGAATTCAGTGGCATATAAAAGAAAATATTACTGTGTTTTCTTCCAAAAGATAATTAATACATTATGTGCATGAGCACATTTCATGGACATACACTTCTTCTGCAGCCTGCCCTCAAGGAAAGGTCTTCACTACCCATGCAGCTAGAAAAGCAGAGGCAAATCTTACTCTGAGTTTACAGAGTCATTTACTCCCCAGTAAGTCTGTACCTGTAAGACTGTGCCTAATGTGGGCACGGGTGTGCATATTTAAACTAACAACAAAAAGGGCTGTTTTCTATAAATATGTCCTAATTAAAGCATTTTAATTGCTCTTTATGTCACATGACAGCTACTTGCAAAGGTTAAAATATTTTAGCACAACTTTTTCTTTATGTTCATCTTTGTTTTGATTCTTCAGCAGAGAACTGGAGAAAAGTAGAACCATGTTAGTGTCTTTTTGACTTGCCATAAGGGGAACGGAGATGATTAGCATAATATTCTTGATAGGCAATCTGTCAAGAACTGAAATAAATAAAAAAGATGACCAACTTTCTGCTCTAGGCCAGCTGTGCCTATTCAACATTCACAGCTTTACTAATGCTGACAATGCTGTACTAACAGGAAACAGACAGCACTTAGATGCAGAGCATTTCTTATTCTCCCACTGGGAAACATGGACAAAATACACTGTTGCAGGAATTACAGATTCTGACTTTTGATCCAAAGGAACTTCTCTAACAAATCTCACATTTTAAAAGATTTAAGAAAATTTTCTTCTATTCTCTGGAGATATAAATCTTTCCATCATATTCATGTATGATTTTGGTAAACATATGTGGTCTCAGCTTTGACTTTTTATTCCTTTTGTACAACATCAGTCCATTTGACTTGGCAACCATATTACCCACCTCCAAAGCCATTCTACTAAGGCAGCTGGTTAGCCATGGAACACACAAGAAAAATAAAAGCAGCAAACAAAAGCCCAGAAGGGAATATGTTCACTACCTCAGGGATCCTTCACTTTATATAAATAAGCAATGCAATTTAGATTCATAGAATATGAGACTCAAAGCTTTGACTTGAATTTGCAGATGTTACTTCATGCAGAAAAACAAACATATTTAAGGGGATAACTCCTTTGATTTCAGAATTAACATAAATTTATAAATTGTGGCAATTTTCCTCTACTTTTAAGCAGCAGTCTTCTCTATTGTGAATTTATTGTATAAAAAACAGATGTGTAAAAAACAGATGTTTTTTATACAATATATACAGAAAGGTTTGGGGATGAAAAGCTGTACTATCACTGTTGAGCTTCAGCTACTCAAAATCCTTGGCATTTAAGTTACAGCTTTCTTCCAGGCAAAAATCAGGAGTAAAATAGTGGAATTTATTTATAAACCATCCAACCTGCTATCAGTTGCATGTAACAAACCATGCCTTTGATTTCTGTACACTATGCTTTCCAGTCTTTTAAAAGATTATTGCCTCTGCTACCTGCAAGCTGCATTCTTGTCATGTAACCTACACATCTCACAGCCCCCTGTAGAATAATTAAGAGTTTTATAAAAGCACATTTAATCCATTGGCACACATGTTTTGTTTTATTATGTATTTTGTTCTCAAGCCATGAGTTTTTTTTACGATATGGAACTAGAGTACCTGCCTTCAGGGTCCTAAATTCATTAAACAAACTTTGTCACAAGGAGAGGAAAAACAGTTTAAAGAAGTCACAGCAGATTTCTGAAATTTCAAAGCAGCATCAAACAGGTCTGGGTTTGTTATAGTGCACTTGAACTGAAATATCGGATTTTCCCTCTACAACTAGGCTTCTGTGAAATCCACTTCACTTTTTCCTCCATTTTTAAAAATTCCATTCCCTGAGATGGTTTTTGCCTCCACATATATCTCCTTTTCCAACAGAAAAAGTTGCTACCAACACTACAGGAAATCTTGTGTTGTCTTGGCAAGCTTTTCCTATTACTACATAGTGAGGCAGCTGTAGATGAAGAGTAACACAGTAAAAAGAAACAGTGAGGACCTTGAGCCCTCTCTTCACTCAGGATGACCTCTGCCAGATTTGACATGTGTAAAACATCTGTAAAATGTCACAAATGCCCCTGCTATCTTCCAGATGGGCAAGAAAGAAGATCTCAGATCTGATTACATGCTAGTCATTTTACAGGCTAGTCAGCCTCAGCTCAAACCCTGCATAGGTGGTGGAGCAACTACTCATGAAGGTCTCTTCCAACTTCAACCAATCTGTGATACTGTGAAGACAATTGCCACTGAGATGGCAGAAGCTGTCTTTGAAAAGCAGTCCGGAGTTCCTCTGATGCTTCCTGTTTTAGAGTCCAGAATAATGAACTTCATGTAATCTGGCATTTTACTTAAACCTTAATTTAACTGCATGACTTCAAAATGTTTATTCCTGGAACATCAACCTCTATAACTCCAACCTCCATAGCTTCTGAGAAAAAGTAAGGAGTGAACCACAACAACTGTAAACCAAGAAGGCAAATAAAGAGCTAAAATATATTCCTTTAATAAAAAAGAGAAAAATACAGATAGAAAGCTAAAACTCATAATTTTGGGGCTAAACTTGGATTTTTCTGAACACTGGGGGACCACTATTGTCCACCCAATCATCAAGGAAGTTAACTGCTGAGTCTCTATTTGTGGCTCCTGTTTGTAGCACTCCAGGTCACTGCAATACTGAAATGCCATTTGAAGTGCAAACAGGAGCCAGAAACAGGCATCTCCCACTCTTGTGTGAGACCTTCCCTTAGCAGGTTCCTTCTTCTAAAAGTAAACATGCCCCCCACGTGCCTCCTGGCCACAGCTCACTTAGCTCATGAACACCATTACCACTACACACTCCTGTCCATGCTGACCTCACAGCAAACTCAAGTAAAATAATAAGGAATTTAAAAAGATCAGTTACAAGTTAAATGGACATCTCTCATTTTCACCTGGTGTTATAGTGAGTGATGAATAACCAAATGCAAGATGTATTTTCTTTTTTTCCCAGAATGCATTTAAACTGATCTAAGCAGCTTTGTTATGGATTCACATGGCTGAATAATGGACAAACTTGAATAATTTCTTGTGATACTGCTTTGGAGGCAATACCGGAAGACCAGTAGAAACATCTAACATCTGTAAGTTAGATCTGACCTTTCAATGTCAGTGCAGCTTTGATGAAAAGCCTAGGAGCTTGTTGGCACATTCTCAGCTGTGCACATTCCAATTACAAAGGGGAAGATTAATATCAACTTCAATCACCTGAAAGTTAGTTGACTACTCCAAAACGAGTAACCTTAAGCCCTATATGTATCAAGGGAATGAATGAGGCGCCTCCAGAGGGTAATTCATCTCATCCTAAATCTGGTGGTTTAGACAAGATGAATCTCTGCCTGCAGACACTTCATTCATTTCACTGACTACAAAACTAAGAGTTTAAATTTAGGCAGGTTCCAATATTATGAGTCAGTTAGGATGAAGGTTGCATAAAAACATGTATTATCTGAACTCTATCAGACATCTAGATAGGCATTTTCATTTGGAATAGATGTCCAGAAACACCTAGAAAAGCAGGTTCTATATGACAGGCAGATTATGGATGCAGATCTTTCAGAATCCAGCACTGTTATTATCTAGACAGTAGTTATTAGTACCTGAAAACATCCTATATTGCTATATAATACATATGAGCCTTCAGTAAAAAAGCACAATTTTGCAGAATTCTGCTAATGGAGGTTTCAGATATCTGGTCTCAAGACACTGCAACATGAGCAAACATAAATTTTCAAGGAAAGGAGCTGTTGACAAGGCTGCAATATTAAAACTAAACAAAGTGCGAACTCTACTTATGATTTTACTATTTAAAAAGTATTATCCATTTTAGTATCATCAAGCTTGGAATTATGCATATACAAGATAAGACAATTTTCCAGTTTTCTTATACAGCAAATGCCATAAGTGTTGATACCACAAGTATGTGTCATGAGGGAGGGAATAAACATAAAACAAAAGAGCACAAAGGTGGCATGGAAATATTTAGGGACTTGGCTCATAAAGACCTCAGACTGAGGTTGTTAACATCTCATGTTAAATTAACTGTTGTTAACTTTTCTGTTAAAAGGTTGACCATCCCCCCTAGTCTTTTTGTTACTGCACACTGGCAGAAATTGGAAACTTGACTTCTGCAACATTTTGAGGCCATCACAGGAAATATTTTTCTTCTTGTCCCTGCATATAAAATGAAGATAATGGCTGGGATTCAGCTTGAGGTTAAAAAAGCTGGAAAGTAATTCCATTGCCCAAGTGTAGATATCTAGTGCATACACAATGCTTTCAGCTACTCAAAACATCTGCATAGGGCTCGTAAATATGACACAATGCTTGAGGAAGACACACTTCTACAGGGAGAACAGCAAGAGAGCAGAGGATATGTCCCATGAAGCCTAAATGACACTAGAGATCTACTTATATGCAACTGAATTCTTCCAAGAGGTATGTGCCTTAAAACCATGCTGCTTCCTTAAGGTCTCTGCAACCAGTAAAGATCTAATCAGCATAATCAAAGAAGCCAAGAAAGCATCATCTCACTGAGTGGGTATTGACAGCTTGATTTAGTTGACCATCTGTAGACACCTAGTATTATTTCAGATATCTTAAGTTATTTACCACTGATGGCTGCCAGACATGACCACTGTCCTTCTGGAGTGCTAGTTGGAGGACAGCATGTAGCTCTTTAGTATCTCAAGTAACACTAAATATCGATGCAACCACCCCTCAGAGCTGGTCTGGGATCCACTGACTATATTAACTAGATACTATTTTTAGTTGCCGAAGTATATAAGAACCTAATACTGTTTGAGATGTCTAAATGTCTTCCATGTGACTTCCAGAAATGCTAAGGCCTCCTCCCTTAGGTCTTTTGTCATATTTTCCAAATCCATGTAGGAAGCATTCTGGATACCTTATAGCATCTCAGATGGCTCTTCTCTTTATTTAGGTAGCTGAATCAAGCCCTACATTGACTACAGAAGTACCTTAGACATCTAGTATATCTAGAGGTACATACACATCTATATGCCAGTTTAGGTATGTTAATCTCAGACTGAATACCATGGAGGTTCCTTATCTAACACTTAAAATTAACTAACTCAAAGTTTGTTAGAAGAGAAAAAAAAAAAGTGCATGAAGTGCTCAGGGACATTCATTTGAGGGCTTTAGCAAGAATGCTATTTTGTTACTAACAAGAAGTGTACAATTTGTACTTGTGTTATTGGAGCCCACCTTAGGCACAGAGCTTCAGTTGCACATTGGTGTAATTGCTCTCTCTTCCTTAGACAGCACATTCCTCCATTTCCAAAAACTGACTTAACGTTGTTTTGCTACTTTGCACCATCACAGCTATTAGGTACTCTTTTTCCAAAACAAGCCTCTATTTTATTATGTGATACATACAGAAAAACAAAGGACAAGATTCTGCTCTAGGAACTTGAAATCTAATCTAACAGGAGATAGCGGGTAGAGACTGGTTGGCACACAGAGGAAGCCACAGTGAAACCACAACACAGTTTTGCAACATCAAATGCTCTCTGCCCACCAGCACAAATTCTGGAAAAAAATATAAATTCTATGAGAAGTTCTTAGCTCCTAAGCTGCTCTAAATTTATTTTCCTTATTTTAAAGTAAATTTTAAAAAACCTACTTCAGAAACAAAGACACAGTTAAACAGATTTTTTTTTTTTTTTTTTTAACGTAGATTGTATCTAGATTGTACCAGAAAATCTATTGCTCTTGACATGATTTCCCACTCCAGAATAAACGGATAGTTAAGATTAAGTTATGACATTTTTTTTCCCTGACAATATTTTTCCCTTTTCTTTTGCTTTTAATCCTTCTAGCACCCTACAGTAGCAGTTTCCTCTGTGCTCTTTCATTGGACTGATACTCTATAAAATAGTGTGAGTTTTCTGTAAGGAAAGAGTTAATCATATAATATTCAAAATGCTGAGAGGATGTGATGTGGAGAAAACTTAACAGGAAAATCTGTACAGATTGATTTTCTGAAATTCAAAGTTTATGTCAGTCCTTAAAAAAAAAAAAAAAAAGACATATGATAATAAATTTATTTGCAGAAGATCAAAATCTAAGGGATATTTTTCCTACCTTTAGCTTCAGTGGTTATCATCTGAACACCAAGGAAGAATTTGTTTCTTAGATCTAATATGTTCAGATTCTAATTTAGCAGAAGAATATTTGGATTTTTTTTTTCCTATGTTTGTTTCTAATAGAAAAATGAATTTGCTTCTCAGAATGCATTGGCATTTCATAAAGATCCCTCTGAAAGATACTGGAGATCTTTTCTCCTACCACATCTGTGCTATTTGCAGTATGTGCAACATGAAGGCACCCTCTAACAAAATGACAGAATGGAATGGATTAATATGTTAAACTAAAATAGAACACAGTTTTTCTGCTTCAGCATGTCTATAATTTCAGAGGCTTCATGCAGGGCTGAGTTGGAAGAAAAAAAGCCAATACACAATTCACATTAACCCTGTGAATGCTTTCTCCACAAACACTTTTACTTCTTTGAGCCCATTTAACTAGTTTTGGAGTAAGATGTTAAAATTAACTTTTTTAATTTTATTTTTCAGTTCATAAAAGAAAAGCCAAAATGTAGGATTGCTCATTTAACTTACAAATGCAAATAAATTTTGGTAAGAGCAGTCAGGAAATGGATCAGCAAACAGTAAAGAACACAAGTCAGAACCATTTGGGCTACTGCAACTTGGCAAGTTACATACATTAGCTGCAATGTGGTGATTGACCACTGCAAGCTGCGGGCCTGTTGCAGTTGCAACGTAAGATACAGCTGTTCCAACCCCAAGTTTACTTTCTTTCAGTTGAAGAGGGTCAGAGCACAGTAATCCACATATATTACCATGCTTTTGACTGTGTCTCTACTCATGGAACCTGATTTAAATATAGCATGAAGCTATGTAAGTTATTAATTCCATAAGATTGATTTACTAGGTAATTCAGATTCAGAATACATTTTGAATAATTGTATTAGATCAGATATTGAAATGTCTTTATCACCTTCAACTTCCTTTACTCACATTTACAATATGAACAGATATTTGAATCATATGAGCTCTGAATCATTTGTGATTATTCATTTTTCCTATAAAACCACTTAACCACAATGAAGACCACATATAAGACAGAGATCTCCTACAGTCATACAGACCCTGGATATTTTAGACATCTGAGGTCTCAATCTTCACTTAGAAAATTCCAAATGAAAACCACTTCAGTTGTCAGCCTTATAACTGGCATCTTGAGGTAGTTCCAGAACCTCATTGTTCTAGGGGTTTGCACCAATTTTGTCTCTAACTTAATTCTAGCTTTCCACTATATATCAGTTTTTCTGATTAAAGACTCAACCATACTTCACACTTTTGAAATCAGACAAGACAGATCCTTCTCATGCAACGGACCTTCCATTCCCCTGTTCTCATAAATTATACCTACAGATTTTAGAGGGTTGTTTCTTTTTCTTTTTAATTTGGACACTTAGAATTGTACACGATTCCAATAACCCATGTTTTTCACTGGCATTGACACTCCCATCTTTACCAAAAAATATCTTACCCCAAGCACCCTTGCATCATACTGATCCTTGTCACAAATATTACACATTTTTAGGCCATACTGATTCTGTGATTGACTAATTCAACTAAAGCACTAAAGTGTCACAAATACTAATGCTCATTAATTCAGTCTGGAAATTAGATTATTTCTAATCATCTAGATAAGACTGACTCCAAAACAGCCTGTCAGGAAGAGAGCACGAGGGAACAACCCAATTACTATTCATACTTTGAAATGAGAAACATAATGTAGTCACTTGTGAAGTGATGTGAGAGAAGGCAAGCTAGTAGTCCAAAATCCCTAGTCTCATCCAGGGCTGAAAGCAGCCTAAGGAGGATGGAAGAGAAACTGCAGTCAAAAGGCTGCTCCCTTGTAAAGTGATGGAAGCCACATGGTTCAAAGGGGCAATTTCAGAGGTCACAAGGTGACACAGAGGCTGGCAGACAGGCTTGAAACCTGGTTCCTTACTTCCCATTGAAATTCCCAGTCTCCATGTGAAATACAGAATGCTATACTTGCATGAAGTACTGTACCATTTTATGGCAATGGACTTCCATCACCTTTAATACTTGAACCCACACTGTGTCCTGAGCTGGCACCTCTGCTGATGCTTCACTGCCTGGCAAGAATATGAAAAAACTCAGTTCATTGCTGCTTTAGGATGGGATCAATGATACCTGAACTGCAAGATAAAACTATTACAGAGGAAGTATCAAAAAAGCTATTTGAAAAGATATCACTGTAATAAAAGTATCGTGGGAATAAAAACATCTGATTTTCTTTTTATTTGCATGTTTGTTAATATTTTATTTTGTTTCTGTGGTCTTAATTGCTACTCAAATCTTTGCTCTGCACTGGATTTTGAGAATTTCTGTTGACAAACCCCTTGAAAGTTTCTCTGTTGTCTTTGATAGTATAAATGCTTGTTTATTTATGCATCAGCATATATTTTATATTGTTTCCAATATTTACAAGTGCTTCTGGTTTGCTATGAATAAAATTTTTATATACTACTTCAATGCTCTGTTCCGTGACAGCTCAGTATATCAGAGTAAGATATACTTGATGTTTGCAGCATCTCACTATGAGATGCGGCACTATTACTGACCAATTGGTCTTCTATTTATCATTAATCAAAATATTCAGTTCAATGGCAAAATATGGATATTTACATTCATTTTTGTTCTACAAATATTTGATTTTTAACTGGGCATATGGCTGAAAACCTTCAGAAATGTGCCTCTCTTCTCCTAAATATTCTGTATGATGTTCTAGTATCAGGTTACTTTGAATTCTGTATATTATGTTTAGCCATTCCTCCAAAAAGATAAAAGGGGTTCTGTCAAACACTTAGTACAGCTAGTCTTCTAATCCAAATGGAGAAAACAACCTTGCCAAACAAGGATATAAACTGGATTTATACTTTGAAGATGAGAAAATTTTGTTAGCCCTATACATATACTAAAAAAATAGTTACTTAAAGCAGTAAAAAAACCCAGTTATCTATAAAAGTATAATTTTCTGAATGCATGTCTGAACCACATACATAATGTGTATGAACAAAGCAACTGCTGATGCATTTAGTATTTGGTTTTATTTGTGAGATTTTCCACATGCATGTGCTGTTGCGTGCTCTGTACATCTATAAATATTTTCCTCGGGGAAGGCATTATTATGGATATGGACATTCACTGCAAAGGAAAAACCAAATGAATACCAAATTTCTCCTATCTACAGTTAGGTAGATAATCACACTAATTAACTGAAAGTATGGTGTTGCCTAACTAAACCAATTATGTAAAAAAGGCTGCCTGGGGTTGAACTAAGCACCCTCCTATTAGCATACAGCATAGCCACTGCGCAACAGGACAGGAGAAAAGAGTACGATGAAAAGCAAAACATTATGTTATTTATAACTGTGTATTAAAGAGGGACTATGAAAATGAAAAAAATTTAAAAAACAAACAACCAAAGCTACCCATGGTACACACAGACAGGGTAAAAATCCCTGCCGTTCTAATATATGTTCAGTACCCTTTTTTTTTTTTTTTTTAAGCTTGTGCCAGCTCTTTCAGATAAAAGAAGAGCTTGTTAGACACCTGTTCCTTCATCAGAGTAAACCCTCTGAATCACCACATCAAAATTGTTACTTACATTTTGTATACCAGCACACTGAAAAACAAATGAGATGTAACTTTTTTTGATTGGTAATAAAAATAATGAGCAAAACATGATAGTTAAACCTTTCAAATTCACAAATACAGCAGAATGAAAGAACTATTTAACAAAACACTAATTTACACTCCACTTCATCCATTTTTCAAACTATTTTCAGACATCCTGTTGGACAAGTATTTACTCATTTCCACTTGCATCTTTTCTACATTTTCATCATTGCATTGGTTACACTGCTATTTCCTGTCTTTGCAGGTATCTTAACAAAATGCCCCATATTGACACAGTCCAGTCTACCAAATAAAGACATCTTTATGCTTTATTCTCCTGCTATGTCAGATCGATTCTGTTCCCAGATAAACAAGGTGTGGCTCTTTCTGAGTGAAAGGAAAATATACTATGCATATCAAAATTCCTATATTTCATTTTTTACACCAAGAATCACAGAATCATTAAGGTTGGAAAAGACCTCCAAGATCATCACATACAACCACCAGCTCAATACTAGCATGACCACTAAACCACATCCTGAAGTGCCAAGTCTACACATTTTTTGAACACCTCCAGGGATGGTGACTCCGCCACCTCCCTGGGCAGCCTGTTCCAATGCCTCACCACTCTTTCAGTATAGACATTTTTCCCAATACTCAACCTACACCTCTGACGCAACTTCATCCCATTTCCTCTTGTCCTATCTCTGGTTACTTAGAAGAGAACAACACCCACCTGGCTACAACCTTCTTTCAGGTAGTTTTTCAAGTTTTGCTTTTTGGTAGCTAATGTATTGCATCTGCAAGTAGGAGTAACCACAGAACTGAAAACCCGTTCCTTTAACTCACCCTTCTTCATTAGACTGGTAGAAATTCCAAGTTCCCCAAGAGAATGTCCAGAATAGTGCATATGAACACACATTAGTATGTTCATATGATTTTTTAATTATGTACTTTATGTCATATAGACATAATTAATTTTGATTCATTTTGACAGGATTAATACCTCATCATTTGCTTCTATTGTCCCTAATTAAGACAGGCTAATTGATACTCCCAGAGTGAATCGATGTAATATTGCACATGGCTTTCATAAGAAATTATTTGCTTTGTTTTCTGTCAATGATATATAGCCACCAATCCATATTGTAAGAGTTATGTAATGATTTATTTAAACCTTTGCTATAAGCTACAAAAAATCTTCACATTGAGTTTACATACCTTCAAGAAGAAAACAAAAATATTTCTGTTAATGTGGCTGCTCTGGAGTCAGTAAACTTTGGAGTACTCTAGTAAAATAAATTGTAACAACATTATTTTTAAGCAACATAACTACTGCATAAAGTAGATGCTACTAATGTTAGTTCATTTAACTGCAAGAGGTTTGTGCATGTACAATAAAGTGCATCAGTTGCTCTATTTTTAACAGAACATTTCACTTAATTTATAAACAGTCTACAAAAAACTGATTTCCACAGGAAAAAAAAAAATCTGAGTTGTTTCTTGAATAACAGGTACAGAAAATATTTTTAATGCGCATGCTGTGCATGTGCACATACATCTTGAAAGAAAAGGGTCCTTATAAAAGCTCTTTCATTGCAGTCCCAAACCAGAAATTGCAATTTAGAAATAACAATATACTTCAGACTGTTGTGTGTTTATATGATTCATCTGCCCCTTCTTTGCATGCTGGTAAAACACAACTCTGAACTCAAGCGGGAAACCGCTTTTTGCCTTTTCTTGTTTCGGGTTTTTTGTTTGGTTGGGTGGTTGTTATTTTCTGTAATGATGATGGCTGTGCAGAGGCGGCTCCCGCCGATAGGTGGCGCTGCGGGCGGCGGCCGCGGCGAGGAGGTTTGTTCCTGCTCGCTGCCCGTAGCCGGCCCGCTGGGGGCTGACGTGTAGCGGCGAGAGAGCGATGGCGGCCGCCTGGGAGGAGATTCGGCGCCTGGCGGCCGATTTCCAGCGGGCGCAGTTTGCCGAGGTAGCCCACAGGTGAGCGGGGTGACGCCGGTACCCGCTGCGACCCCTGGAGCCCGCCACCTGCTGCTGCGGATCCCCTCCCTTCGTCGTCGGCCCTCCCTCTACTCGGCCTCCGCGGCCGCGGGTTGGGGGGGTTGGGAGGGGTGTGCCGCCGTTCCCGGTCCTGATACGCGGCGGGGTCCCGGGAGAGGCTCAACCAAGCGTTGTCCTTCTGCAGTCCCCCTTTTGTGGGTGCTGACCTGTGTGCCCGTATATGGGGGTCCGCGAAAGTGCGTGGGGATGTAAGCACGGGTAGGGTCCAGCTCCTAGGCATCGTCACGGCTCCAGCGCTCGGTTACTTCCTTACGCGTTGTGGAGCAGTTGCGGATGTTGCCCAGAACTGGTTTTTGTTAAAGAGAAAAAACAAACCAAACCAAAAAAAACCCACCCAAACAAGCAAAAAAACTCCTGCAAAATAAGAAAGTACTTAAGGATCGAGCACACAGATTCTGTAAGAACAACCAGTCCTATATTCACAGGCAGGTGCATTGTTACTGCAAAAAAACGTCCTGACAGCTGTTCAGAAAAGCGTTATTTAAGAGAGATGACCCACATAAGTGAAGCCATATGGATGATTTGGGGGGCAATAAGTATGATCCTGAAATTAGATGAAGTTTTGTATCTTAAAAAGTATTCACGCAGAACAGTAAATAATCTTTGTTGTACTTCTTGTGTTTAGTATTTTTGAAACATCAATTTGAAGATAGTTTTAGCAAGTACTTACTTAGAATAACTGATTATTTTTTATGCTATTGATAGATTGTCAGAACGAAACTGTATAGAAATTGTCACAAAACTGATTGCAGAAAAGCAGTTGGAAGTAGTGCACACACTTGACGGAAAAGAGTATGTCACTCCGGCACAGATTAGTAAGGAGATTCGGGATGAGCTTCATGTTTGTGGTGGTGAGTGTGGAATGTGCTTTCTTCCTCTGGATTTGAAAGTTAATTTTGAAGGCTACAGAAAGAATCTTTTTTCTTCAGTTCCCTTAATCTTGAAAACAAACCAAAATAAATAAAAAAAAACCCAAACTTGCTTCCTATTGCTTTACCTACACATTATGATATATCTACTGTTATTTTATTTTCACTTTACATTTGTGTTAAACTTTTAAGTAAGCCTATTGAGATATGTTATTTGATTATTTTCACCCATGCAGAATTTCTAAGGTAAAAGTGATCCAAGAACCCCTTTGAAGGAAATTTGGCATTTTGGCATAGTAAAATATCTGGACCAGATGTTTGGCCTTGACTCAGAAATTCAAAATCATTCTTCTTTCATGTAATTAGTAATATTTTTAAATTGCAATTGGCAGGAGTTTTACTTTACCAATATGAAGAGCCATCTGCTTTGTAAGATCTGATTTGGCTATATCAGGAAGTAAATAAGCTGCAAACTGCTTATTGTCAGTGTCTTTAATGAGAAGACTGTGTATTGTATTTTTATTTTGATTATATTTAAGGATTAATTTCAGGGCATTGTATGGTTGAAATATTAACTTTCTTATAATATGCATACCAATTAGTCATTTTCTTACAATGACAAGTATGTGTCAGTTTGTGTTATGCTATTGTGTATCATATCAGCATGATAGCTTGAATTGAATTTAAAATTGCTGGGTATTGTTAGTAACATTGTGCAAAGGTTTTGGCAATCTCTGTTTTGATACTAATGGTCAAATCCAGATCAGCGTCAAGGCAAAAATTAATTGGGAGGAAGTTTGAACATTAATATTTACTTCTTGAATTTCTATATTGGATTGTTGCAAGGCTATAGGATAGAACAATATGGCATATCTTGTACTGACCACGTGTAGTTTCTGTGATTTGACAATATATAAAGCTGAAGTTGGTTTAATAGGTCTACAAAAAAATAACAAAGAAGTATTTTTTACACAATTATTATGCTGCATTCTAAATCTGTTCAAGCATGTTTTATATACTAAAGCTATATTTGTATTTTTTTTTGAAGGTCGAATAAACATTGTTGACTTACAACAGGTAATCTTATAGTAATATAAAACTATATACTTCTTTATTTTCTTCATCAAGTGTATTGTAAATATGGAGTACATCAGTAATAGTCTAGCTAAATTACTTTTTCTAAATGAAAGTAAACTTACTTTATGAAGAGCTGGTAGTTTATGTCAATTTACTGCAGATTACTTCATCCATCCATCCATTTACTGCTTTATTGAAAGCTCTGCTTAAAGATAATATACAGTCTCTGAAATCAACACACAAATGTAAAGATTATCTTCCTGAACTCTTACTTTTTAAACTAAGGGAGGCAAACAGAAAATAAATATGTTTCCCATTTAAATTTAAAGCTGCAGGAGCATGCTTAATTAACTTTGCATACTTCTTTGCATCTTCCCTCATTAATCTTTTGTCTCCATTAATCTTTACCCTCCAGTAATATTCCTCTGTGACTAATTTTCCCTTCTGGCTTGAGTAAAGTGACGTGGAATTGGAAAAACTTTCTGAAAGACAATTTAGTATTTTCTGTTTGTAGCTTTCTGGAAATTTTTTATTAAATATTTTCTTTTAACCTTGTCACAGTTGCAAAGAGAACGTTCTGCCCCTAAAGCCTTGCTGCTTTGTTCCAAATCACAGATTAAATGCTTAGGTATACAACAGTAGAAAAATTTAAAAGCAGCTTTCCTCAAAACATAGAAATATGTAAGTATAATTTCTCAGTGTTTGAGAATTTATTTCAATTTTAAGTTTTGATAAGAGGCTTTGTTGTTGTTTTTTTAGGTAATAAATGTGGACCTTCTGCACATTGAAAACAGAGCTAATGACATAGTTAAATCTGAAAAAACTATACAGCTTGTACTGGGACAGCTTATAAATGAGTGAGTACTTTCAGGAGCGATATATACAAGTCCCATCTTTTACTTTTTAAAATGCAGACAAAAAATGATTGGCAGCTTTCGTTGTTTCTGAAGTGAAATGTATTTTTCTTGACTGCTACTAGGGCTGCTTGGTGGTGATCAGTGCTTCTTTTCCAAATGGTGAGTGAGGACTGTCTCAGTAGAGCATCCAGTGAATCCATGGAGCAAAGGCTGTCTCTGAACCAGGCTTCATTTCTTACTCAGTGTCTTTCTATACAGCAGACAGGCCTTACTTGCTCTGTGGCTTTGCTGTTTACCTCAGTTATTGACAAACCGTCTCATTTTTTTCCCACCTCTTGCTTTACCTCTCAAGCCTAAGATGCATAAGCAAGTTATTTCATGGCATTCAGCACTGTAATGACCATTGAAGTAATACTCTTATGGAGTTGTCTCTACTATTGATTGTGCTAGGGGATTTATTTTTGGCAAAGAATGTGAAGTTCCTGGCTCTCTTGAAATAATTAAGACCTATCTTGCTTATTTAAGCCCTTTCCTAATTCTCACTGATAAGTGTTTTCCTGTCCCTGCTCTTTGACAGTTTTATACAAGCAGATGAATACCCAGTTTTAATATTAGCTACCTGGTTAGAAGGCTTTAAAAAAACCAAACCATTTTCACTGACATTTTTCTCCTTTATTCATTTAACTTTCAGTTTATTTTTGCAGAGATGCAACAGAGAGGTATAGTCGATTAGGTCAATTAGTAATTCAGCATGTGGCTAACAGGCTGATCTTGAATTTCACACTTAATGTGTTGTTGGCTTTTTTTTCTTGTTTTTAAATAAGGAGTTACCTGGATCAATTAGCAGAAGAAATAAATGATAAGCTACAGGAAACTGGCCAGGTGACAGTATCAGAACTCTGCAAGACATACGACCTTCCAGGAGACTTCCTCATACAGGTGACGCAAGCCACCCCACCAACGTAACAAATATAGAATTGATTCTTTTCGTCTCCTTTTGTTATCTTTGCAATATCCATGGCTTTAGTTGTGATGAGCTGCTTCTCATTCTGAGCAGAAAAGTATTAGATGAATAAAGGTTGTGTAACAGCTATTCACAGATTGATGTTGGTGTTTGTCTTTTCACTACTGGGCAAACATTCTTCACAATCTCTGTGACTGTTAGGAACAGATTAGTAATGTTAGAAACAGGTTAGGTTAAGGTAAGATCTAAAGATGTATTTGTTTGTAATATTAAAGATGTAGGGGTCATTTCATTCTCATTAGCTACCCAGGAAACAGAAATAACAATAATAAAGACCTCTCAGTTTATTCAGAAAAGGTAAAATGTTTGTTTCTAGAAGCAGAAGCCAGACATTCAGGGTAGAAACAAAAAACTGTTTACCTTTGTTAATGACTATTATAGTGCTTTTAAGGATTAGGGAGAATTATCGTACTGCTGTTGACTTTCAGTCAAAGTTGGATTTTGTTTGGAATACAGTTTTTTCAAAGGGTAATCCTGGGGCATGTGTTAGGTGAATAGTCATGCTAGATTCCACAGACAAACTTGTTGATTCTCTATGAGCAGATTTCCTCTATTTGTCTCATGATCAGCTTCTACAGAAACATCTCTAACATACAAAAATTATTACATGGTTTCCCTTTGTTTCCTGGGCAATATTTCCTAGGTGCAGTTCACTTTGCAAGAATGCACATTTGTAAACTGTTTGCACCTCTTTCTTTTGCATTTACTGTTGCTAATTTTTATCTTAACTGTTTGAAAAAAAAATGGATAGGAAATTTGTCTGCCACTGGTTCATATAAAATTAATACAAAGGTTTAATCAGTTTTCCTTGTGCATTTCCAGACCATAATTGCTTCTTTTGCAGAGTTTTCTTTCATCAGTAGATACACATGTATCTGAAGACATTGTTCAGAAAGCTGAATTCCCTGAAGTGTGGTGCATGGGCCATAGCAGCATCTGTTCACATGTAGGAAGACACATTCGCAATGTATCTAACAGTTTTCACATGTAGTCCTCATTTCTGAATGTTTTGTCTGCCCTAGCAAAACTGATTTTAGATCTGTTAATACAGATGGGTTTTATTCATTTTTGTGTAACATCATTAATATGCAGTTTTAGCAGTTGACCCGTCTTCTATTTACAGGCATTATCCAGGCGTTTGGGTAGAATTATTCATGGACAACTAGACCAGGAAAACCGTGGGGTAATTTTTACAGAAGCCTTTGTGTCCCGTCATCGAGCACGCATTCGTGGCCTCTTCACTGCAATAACTCGGTAAAGTGCAACACCTGCAATCACATATTCTAATATTTTTACCATAGGTCTTTATGGACCAAATTCAGTTGTGACTGAAAAGAAAATAAAGTGTAGTTCCGTTCCTGGAGTAAAATATTTATTTATATTAGACTCTTTTTTTAAAATGGAGACTTCCTTTTGAAAGGAGAAAAAAGAAAGTACAAAATTATACAATATACAACATACTTGAAGTTTTTTGACTGAAAAATGTTAATTGGTAGTTCTTCCATTTGTTTGGAGAATATCTGTCCTCACTGTCATTCCACCGCTCCCCAGTCAATTTCATAGTGATGTCTGCCCACTACATGTCATTAAAGATATTTTTTTCCTTATTAAATCAATTTTTGTCAATTTGTATAACAGAAAAACTTGGGACAACAAAAGTTTCCTTACAGTAATTATTGTAACTTTGTTATAAGGTACAACTTCATAATCATTCAAAATAAAAACCTTGTAAGCTGTGTTAAACGTCAGCGTAGCACCTTGGGGCTAAGATATTATGCAGTTTTGTCCATCTGGAGTAACCTCTCTAGGTTCTCCACATCAATTTCAAGTCATTAAATTGTTTTGTTTTGTTTTTCTTTTTTCCAAGGCCTACACCTGTAAGTAACTTGATCACTCGGTATGGATTTCAAGAACATTTACTTTACTGTGAGTTTCATTCAGACTGTTTTGTATTTTTGTTACTTAATTCATAGATTTTTTTTTTGTTACTAGAAGTATGCTTTCAAAGAAGCATTTTAGTATATAACCTTAATTCTAGAATAAAGAACAATGTTGCTCCTTCATGTAAAAGTGTTAAACCCTTTGTGCTATCCGTAACTGAAGAGGTATTCCCTACATCTAAACCACTGAAAGCATCCGTTGAAATGCCTCCGGGGGCAGAATGATGCAAGAAGTATCATAACTCATTTTGTCATCTGTTTTGTTAGTTGCCCTTAGCTACTGGCAGTTTTATCAGTGTAGCACACAAAAGGGGACAGAATTTATGAGCCAAATGGCATTAACTTCTCTGGATTTTATTTATTGACTTTCCTCTTTGATGGCAGAGGCAGAGCTTTTGTTATGCCTTTAATGTCTTTATATGCTGAAGAGATAAAGCATATCCTTAAACTGTTTGCTTTTATTTTCCACAGCTCCTTTTTTAAATAGAAATACATAAAGATTTCCTATCTGACTGCTGAAACTTTTAGGGAGCACTTAAATGTTTCTCACTTCTAACGTTGCAGCTTTTCTTTTAATACTCCCTCCTGCCTATCCAAAATGCTGCTTCAGGCGTCATTAATCTTGTATTCTGGCTCACCAAGTGCTGCTGGTCTTCAGAATCCTTCAAGAGTTTTCTATCTATTCTCAGGAAAGTTAATAATTTCTCTCTTGTTTGATAGCTTTCTGCCTTCAGGTCATTGCACACTGTAGCTCCACTCTAATATCTCTCTGTTTACCTTCTTGAAATCTTAGCATTTAAATGAAATGCTATAAACACTTTATTATCACATAATCAATTTAAGTCTACGGTTAGTCTTTTACAAACAACTCCTACAAGTACATGATCATGTTTTGCTCATGTACAGAGTTAATGTGAATTGCAATTGTAGTGATTTCCTATCACGGGTAATCATCACAATGGCTAGATGTATTTAGGGAGTGTGTTCATTTATTTTATTTTTGTTTTTAGTTTCTCATACTTTATTTCATTTCTTCTGCAGTTTCAGAGAACTTTTTACTCACTGCCAGAGTGCATTTCATTTTATTTTCTCCATTTGCTGAGATATCATTTCAATTTAACAAGTGCTAGAAACTTGAAAAATATCTTTTAATCATGTTACTTAACACTCTTAGCTTTTTATGTTTGTCATTATTAGCAATGTGTTTTTAAAGCAATCTTTGTCAGTTTTGTGTCTCTCCTAGAAAAGTAACTTCAGTGTACTACTTGTAAAATTTACAAACAGTTATTACTTAATCAGCACTTAGTTTTAGACAAGATAAACAGTAATCTTTGGTTCTATCACATAGCTGTGCTGCTGTTCATGTTAAACTGGCATAAAATTATAGTAGAAAATCTTTTGAAATCAGAAGCTGTTAAACACTTAATTACAAAGCATAATGAAAACACCAATGTTCTTCAGATCTGAAAATTGTGTTGCTGCTGTAGGACAGCCACAGAGGAACACATATCACCTTTTCCAGACTTCGACAGAGACCTAACAGGACACTATAAACTACTCAGTCACCTTTAAAAATAAGTGTGACATTACAGTGCTGCAAAGATCCTCTTCTTTTGCTTTAGAACAAAAGGCTATCTAGGTGTAATTGAAGTAAGCCTACAAAATCTTCTATGAAAGCATCTTCTCTTCTCTGGAGTTTTTGAACTGGCACTGGAAGTAATACAGAAATTAATTGGCATCTTCCCCCTTTCTCTAAAGACTCCAGTTCATTGCTCAACAAAATTGTTTGAAAATCTATTAAAGTTTTACTCTTTTTCCCCAAAACTCTAAATAAAAGTAAGTTGTGACTGCAAGCAGAACTATATCGTTGAGAGTAGCTAAGTAGAACAGGCACATTGACTCTGTTTTCTTGGGTAACTAAACTATATAAGTTTATGTAAGTAAGTATAAAAATGTATTATTTTCAGAAGCTACCGTATAAGCTCAATTTTATATAAGGTAGCTGAACCACAGCAGAATATGATTTCTATCTCTTGTCTTAGATTACATAAAGCTACATTTTGTTTAATTCAGTTTCTCCTTCTTTACAGTTTTTCAGTGTAAGTACCATTCAGTTTTGTTAATGGCAGTTGTGTTCAATAGCTGATAGCTTATAGAAGCTTATCTACACTATGGTCTTATCTGGCAAAAAAAAAATAATCATGATTTAATGTGTAATATTTCTTCTGGAGCCAAGCTTTCAGGTAAATTTTCCCATGTAGGTAAGCTAAACCTCTTTATGCTGTACTAAGCATGTTGTAATGTTGACTGCTACTCGTAGTTAATGATGAGAAAGTCATACCATGTGATAACGTTCTGTTCCAGGGTAAAAATCTGTCTTTTAATGAACTAGAAATCAACACAAATTGGGGCTAAAAAAGCCATGTAGCAAAGCTCAGGAAATCAGCAGAGCTTGGCAGTTGATGTCACTTTTTAAAAAATAGAATATATGTATAGTGAATTACAAAAAGGCAAGACCAAAACATGGGAGGCAAATCAGATATTCCTGTGCACCTTTAATGGATTGAACATACCTTATTAAACATTGAGAAAGGCTTAGTTCTTTGGTACTACCAGTCACCAATACATTCTTTGTCAGCAGTAATTGTGCATTATCAGGAGATTACTGTTGGCCTCGACTTGAACATTGTAAACCAGGAAGATGGTTACCAGCAGGAAGTGCTTACATTTATGCAGTTTAGGTAGTATTTTTTATGTCATTTTAGTGGGTTCAGATCTCTCCTTTTTTCACCTTGGTTAACATTTAAGCAGTGAATTTGAAGAGAACATTATTAATAAAATGTTCACATATTTTATTATCTGGACAGAGAAAGATTCTTTTATGAATACATTTTCTAAATTTAAACCTCAAACTGTCCAGGTATGTGTTCCATAAAAAGTATTTTGATCATGCCATCATGGCTCACTCTTCTGAAAAATTGTATAAGCTTGCAGAGCTTTATCAAGAAATTCTCATAAGTGTTAAAAATAATTGATAGAACTCGGAAATGTTTCACTAGAGCAAGCACAAACAACTAATGAGTGGAGAAAAAAAGAAGAAACAAACCTGTGAAAATAATTGCTCTGTTTTGATTAATGGATCTATCAAAGTGTAAAATGTCACTGCATTTAATTTCTTCTTTTAGCTGTGCTAGAAGAACTTGTTAACACTGGTCGTCTAAAAGGCACCGTGGTTGGTGGAAGACAGGATAAGGCTGTGTTTGTTCCAGACATCTATGCCAGAACGCAGAGCAACTGGGTGGATTCCTTTTTCAAGCAGAACGGATACTTAGGTAATTAATTTATATTCTTGTAGGAAAAAAAAAAAATATCTAAAACTGGTTTAGGTAATTGTTCTTACCCAAATATAGCTAGTGTCTAGAGTGAAACCTCACAATAATAAGTGCAAATCAATCCAGTGGTTGATACACCTTTGTTGAAGACCATCTTGCTTATAGTGAAGTGTGTTACTGTATCATTTTTTCAGCAGAGAGAACCATACTGCTAAACAGTGACTTTATTTCTGATAGAGTTATAAATGCTACTGTTGTTACTATTCTGAAAACATTTCTTGGACTGCTCATTGTAGTCTTTTCAGTGATTGTGTTTGACCCACATGGTTGGAGTTTCAGTCCAGGTGCCCAGATTACAACCAAACTTTGGCTGTTAATAGTCCAGGTAGCCAACTGTGAAGTGCATGGGAAGAACCTTTTTCTGAATAAGATTTGTAGAACTAGAGTGGGTTGCACTAGTGTCCTGATTTGAATCCAAACAAGTCTAACTTAAAGCTGAGTGATGCTGGACGATGATTTAAAACAGGAGCTATGGGAAAATGTGGACCTGAATAAACAGAGGAATGTACCCTTATGGTCCCAAAGGCCAGTCCCTAAATAACAATCTTGTAATTTGAAAAGGTTCAGCTTAATTTATTGTACTAGTATTAAGTATTTCTGTAATACTGCTTCACTGATAGGTTATCTGTCAAAAGTCTTTGAATGTTTTCAGAACATCCAAGTATAAATTGCCAGATAGATGACATGCTTTCCGTGTGAGGCATTGCAGGTTTCTACAAGTACATTGAAGTAACATTTTTAAATAAAGCATTTTCACATTGTATATATTGTAAATATTATTCATGTTCTCTTATAATACTTCAGAAAGATACAATTGCAAAGAGAAACTTCATGGTGTAAGAATCTGAAAAAAATGTATTTTTTTCCAAAACTCAGACTGAAGTCATGTCTGTGATTTAATCTTCATATAACTATTAGCTATATAGACATAGAACTGTTTAGGTTGGAAAAGACCTTCAAGATCATCAAGTCTAACTGTTAATGCAGCACTCTGAAGTCCACCAATAAACCATGTCCCTAAGCACCACATCTATGTGTCTTTAAATACCTCCAGGGATGGTGACTCCACCACTTCCCTGGACAGACTATTCCACTGCTTGACAACCATTTCTGTGAAGAAATTTTTCCTTATATCCAATCTAAATCTCCCTTGATGCAACTTGAGGCCATTTCCTCTTGTTTTACTGCTTGTTACTTGGGAAAAGAGACCAACCCTCACCTCACTACAGCCTCCTTTGAGCTACACCTGTCTTTAGGTGTAGCTTGTACAGAACTAAGTTTTAGGTCATCATTAGCTTGATGCTGCTTTCACTTGTATAAAAACTTTAATGCTTTGTTTCCTGCTTTCAAAAAAAAAAAAAAAAGCCACATAACATCCTGTATGTATATGAATGTATTCAAATGTAACAGATGTCTTAACTATTTTATAGAATTTGATGCTTTGTACAGACTTGGCATCCCTGACCCAGCTGGCTACATTAAAAAAAGATACAAGTCCACACAACTCTTATTTCTGAGAGCAGCTTGTGTTGGTCAAGAAATTGTGGACCAAGTTGAAGCCTCTGTAGAGGAAGCCATCAGCTCTGGAAACTGGATAGATGTAGCAGTAAGCAATCCTTTCAGTTGTTGTTGTTAGATTTACAATCAAGACAATTTGTCTTATTTTTGTGTCAGAAGATATTTTGTTGAAACTACACATATAATGAAAATTCCATGCTGTCAAAGAAGAATTTTCAGTTCAAGTAAAATAACAAGTAAATAGGCATTTTTCACCCTTAAGCTGAGGAAAAACCAGGGGAAGGACATATCAGTACCCAGTTGATAGATAACTAAGACTAACTTTTGAAAATTTAAAAATCGGTGCTAATACATTCTACTAGAGAGCAATGTATTTCTAGGTGGGGAGGGGGTTGGAAGAAAGTTTAAACTGAACTCTTATGATAGTTTTGGTAAGCAGAAGAATATTAGCCATTTGGTCCTGCCTAAATCCTAACTTCAGGTCTCACAGCACTAAATTGTCATTCATAGGGAGGCTTGCTGTTGTTTTATGTTTGGTGTTACTGAGCTGCATTTTGAAGAAGTTGCCATGCATTTTCCCAGAGGTAACACATATTCTAGAACAATGTTGTTTTGGGATGTTAGAAGATTTAAAATAGTGTTTACTCTTAAATTACCTGTGCAATTTAAAAAGTGCAGTATATTCTAAGTAGTTAACAGATATCAAAAATGGTGTGTCTGTGGATTCAGTTGATCCACATAAAATTTTATCTGTTCACTCTAGAACAAATTACTGTACATAATTTTTTTTTAATTTTCTTTACCCTAGACTCTTCTGCCCAGCTCTTTGTCAGTAGAAGATGTTGGGATTTTGCTTCAGCAAGTGATGAGATCTTTAAACAGAAGTTCTTCAGGTTTAGTCTTCAGTGACACCATTGTGGTCAGTGAGAAATTTCTAAGCAGCTGTGCTGATCTATTTTCTGATATGATGCAACAGAAAGCTGAAAAGGTACAGGGGTTTTTATTGGTCAAGATGTAATATACATTGAATGTTGCAAGTATAGTTTTATGTGACTTTACTGTTACTGTCTCTTGGCATCTCATCTGAAGTACAGCTTGAGAAGAAAGGCAAAAATGAAGAAAAGGTTTGCATATCAGTGCAATTTAATGTATATTCATTTGCACTCAGGGAACACCCATCACACTAACAGTATGATCAGGTGATGAATTTTGAAGAGAAAAATAACTGTCTCTTCATGTCTTGCACTAGGAAAACATGGTATTAGATTAATATACTCAAATATGGCCACGTGACTTAAATATTTCTGTATGTATCTTTTGTTGTATGAATCTTTTTGATAGTAAGTGCATGTTCTTCATTTTAGGAAATGAAAAATAACCCTGTTAATTTAATCACTGAAGAAGATTTAAAACAGGCTTCTGGTTTAGAGAATTCATATGCTAATAAAAAAGACAAAAAGGATGAAAGAAGAAAGAAAGCAACAGGTAAGGCATCAATATTTAGTTTAAGCCAAAAAGTAATAGAAAAGAGCCTTGTTTAGCCTTAGAAATAGTCAAATATAAAGTTACTGTATTTTGCATTCCATTAGTTGCCTTCAGTCTATTGCTGAAGATACTTAAGAAATAATCCAGCCACTTGTCATCATTATCTTGTAGATGTAGATATATCTGAGCTATGTCCATGAGAAATAATTTCCATTTTAGAAGTGCAGAGGAAGTACCATAAAACATACCTTGAGTTAGTCCAACTCAAGGCAGCTGGCTTTAGAAACAATGAATCCATGTTCATTTATTAGCATATATGGTATGGTCACATAGGATTGAGTTGTGCAGCGGGACTGACCAAGACAGTATTAGCTCAGGGACCACTGTGCAATTTTTTATTACACAGTGTAGATACTTTTCAGGGATCCTGGAAAATGAAAATATGTCTTGGTAGTCTTGGGAAGTTAATTCCAAAATCACTCTATCTAATCGATAAATGACCTACTAAAATGAGGGGTTTTTTGAGAATATTGTACATCTTTTCAGAGAATCCTATGCCAGGCAATTTTCTCTTGTTTGCATGCATAACAGATACTTGGAGATTCACACAGTTTACTTTAAGGTATATTCTGGGTTACCCTTGCTCCATTTGTATGGTGACTGAAATACATTTTATTCCGAGGAAGGGTGAAAATTTGTGGTTTTAACCCTTTCAAATCATTCTGGTTCTTAAAAGATTATTCAGACTAAAGACTCTTCTCAGTCCCAGAAATTTTATGTGTCTCTTGTGTTGTTACAGCACAGCTGAGCTATCTATGTTGAATTCACAGGCAGAGTTTTATGTGCTACTCAAAGTAACAGAATTAGAGCACTGATGCATCTAGCTGAATTTAATGTACTCATCTGCAAAATAAAACATTATATTCTACTCTTAAAAAGGCCATGAATGAGTTGACATGGAAACTGAACTTATTCTTACCACAAGAGACAGCAGATTTTTCTAGGCTGTGACTGAATCAGAGAAGCTTGAACTTTAATTGAACTGTCAGAATTATTTCAGTTTCCAGCACTCTGAGGAGTGAGACTCCAGTGAGCATATACTATGTGTCTAGACACGTTATCTTCCACAGGTAACAATACGTGGCACCATCAACAAACACTGCCCTGAAGTGCTTTATTTTTTGGATTGTTAGGTGTATTACTGTAAAACAGTCAACAGTTTAGGGATGAGATGTTGTTAACCACTATTGGCAAAATGTAGCCAATGTCACATTGCCTATCCTTAAGGTCTGTATGTGATTGTATCCCTGTCTATTGTTTAAGTGTAACCTGATCTGGTGTAGTTTTAATGCCATCCATACAATTATGGATTCTGCTGTGTATTGGATTAATGAAAATTTTCAAGGTAAATCCTCTATTGTTTAATAACGTTTGCCACAGTCTTTTACAAACAAGTACCTGGAGGCATGTACTCTTGAAATCATTCTGTGGGTTACAGTCCATGTATCCTGTTGTCATAAAATATGGCTTTTCTTACAGTAGTCTCTCTTGCTTCATTTCTCTGTGGATAAGATCTTGACTGCAGATTGCAGATTTTTCTGTATAGCTATTAAAGTGGAATACAGAACAAAGGGAGCTTGTTTCCCAAATAACTAGTATTTTGTATAGTTGACAGCTTTTATTTGTTCAGCTGAATACAGTTATGTTTCAAATAAGCTTGTGAGAAACACCAACTCTTTTCTTTTTGTTACTGGAGAGGTGACAAACTCCTAATGTTTCACAAACACCTCTGCTATCTGAAAGTGAACTAGTTTGCTGTTCCTGCGAATTAATGCTTAAAAATCCCTCTATAACATGTAACAGATGCCATTAGCTTTGTGAGTAGTGGCATCTTGTCTTTGTGTTTTCTTAAGTGATTGTACTGTTACATAATGCAGTTACTTTAAATCTTGGACCTTAGATTTAAATGGAACTGACTGCTTTCACTATACTAGTGTGCGTATAGAACCAGTTATTCTGGAGTTTTAATTGCTTTCAAGTGAAAAAAGAAGGAGCAACTTGGAAAAATGGGATAAAAGCATCAGAACAGCTTACCTTGTGGAGAGGGATTGTGTGAATAGATGGATTATGTGATCTACGAATTTAGTCATCTGTTATGTTTGTCAGAACATTTTGTTGCTTTGTAGTCATTTAGTAGTAGTCGAAAAAGAATTAGTATTGCAGTTAATTGAATGCATGCTTCCAAGGGTATTTTGGATAAATGCTTACTACATAGGATTATTTCTCTGAAAGTTAAGCTCTTTTTTTTATTCCTTTAATGACACGTACATTTGATAGGATTAGTATTTGTGTTTATTAATGACATTACCTTAAAGCTTTGACTCAATTGGGGTGGTTTTTTTAAGAATGAAGCCTGTGGTCCCTGAGATTCTGGAATATATACTGTAGGTTATGTTTAGTATCAGATTGTGTTTTTTGTAATTCAGCATCAACTAGTAACACAGATAAATTATCGTAACATTGTAAACTTTTTAAGTGCTAGAACCTTACTCTGTACTAAGCAAGTAATTCTCCACCAGAGGGCAGTGGAAGTGTGAGAGGAGGAGGAGGAGGTAATGCCAGAGAAATCAAGATTAAGAAAACCAAGAAGAAAGGAAGAAAGGATGCTGACAGCGATGAAGAGTCACAAGCAACTAGCACAGGTTTGCCTTTTTATTTTGGGCACTATCTATTCATACTGACATCTTTTTATCATTTGCTTTTCCACATTTCTGTTTTTCCCCACAGCGTTGGTAAGGTCATGTAAAATTTCAAACATGAGAACACTAATTTTTAGAATTTTATTGATAGATACAATGTTGCAGTTTAAATGAAATGGACATACCATGTTCATTGAAAAGTATAACTTACTCTTTAAAAAAGAAGCTTAAATAAAGGATTTTTTTTTAATTGGATTTTATATAGGAAATGCTTTTGATTTCAGGATAAATATTATACTTGGTTTCTTAACACCTGATGATTAGCATGTGATAAATGGCAAAGGTCTTATCCAGTTTCAAAACTTAAATTAACAATGCATAGCAGTGCTTAGTTTTTTTTCCTCAAAGGGATAAAATATACAGTCAAAGTTTTAATATTTTAAATAAGATTAGTCTTGTTTAACTGAGACATCTGAGCTAGCTACCTTTATGACTAATGACTTTATAATGGAGGAAGGTAGGTACTTTGAAGGCCTAGTCTGTCTCACTTGTTTTAGATGTGTATTACAGGATGAGTTTGAATCACTCCCTATTGGTGCCCATTTCTCTGCCCTTACTGTTAGAAGGAGCATGAATGGTCCTCAGAAGCAAACACCTACATTGTTAGACTTCTAGCAAACAGTAGTTGCAAATGAAACAATCCTAAGTATGTGTTATTTCTTTTATTCTGTGGAGTAGCATAAACATGTACTTCCATTTCATGTATACTATCTAGACTTCCAGTACTGACTGAAAAATACTTTTGAACATTACTTTTGAAGTTGTACTGCATCTTAATTTTGTGTGATACTACTCTCATAGATTACTATAATTCACATATTTATGAAGTTATATTTCAAGACTGCTCAGTTACTGGGTAAAACAGTGTTAAATCACCTTTTTTTGTGTGTAGTCTTTCATGTTTTACAATTGTTGCTGCTTGTATTGCTGAATTATAAGAAATAGTTTGAACCAAAATTCCAAGATAAATTCAGATGTAACCATTCAAATGTAAATAAGACCCTTCCAAAATCTGAATTAAGCTCCCTTTCCACCCTTTTATATAGCCTCATATGTTGTTCATTGCTGCCGTGGCACAACTCGAAACATTGCTGATTTCCATTCATTCAGTTAACTTAGGTGCAGAAGAAACCTCTTTTATGCTGCATCTGGAACATGAAATGCCTGACCTTTTCTGGTTCCCTGTCATCGTCCTGATCTCATTCCTATATGTAAAAACTAAACTGCAGCATGCAGACAAACTTCATATTTTGTCCAAAACCAAAATACAGATGCACTAATTCATATGCATTTACAGGTGGCATGTTGATTTCATTACTGGAACTTCTTGTCTGGTTTAATATTCCTGCTTTATTGTGTATCAAATGATATGGACATGGGATGTCCATTTTCTGTTGCACGATTGTGTACCTTACTAAATGGGGTTTAAAAGAAAAACAACCACCTTGCCAAATCCTTCAAATAGGAACATTCTAGTAAGTTTTGGCATTTTAAAAAACTGTTTATTCTTGGTGATGTCATAATTGATAAACAGGCAGGACAGGCAGTTTAACATGTCCTACCAAAAACGCATTTTCTTATGTGCTACTTTTCTATTACAGAAAATAATTTCTAAGTGAACGAAAGATTTTCAGGTTTTCATACATGTAAAATTTAGCTGTCATGTGGTCGTCCATTTTTTTTTTTATTGCATTGTTAGTAAGACATTTCTTCTGTGTATTTTTGGTCTTTGGGGCATTTCAGTGTTTCATGCAGCACAGTAACTGCAGCAAAACAAAATAGAATGTTTGCTCAATGTCTGTTGCTCATGGCTGTTACAGGTAGGAATAAGCAGATGGAGTTTTTTTTCATGTCACAAGAGGAAATTCAGGATGTTCTGAAGACCCACATACAGGATTGTCCTGAGGAGCTGATTATAGAACTTGCTGAACATCTAATAAGGTAATTTCAGTAATTCAACTGCAGTTAGAAAGTTTGTGATACACTTACCATGAATCTTCTTTTTAATTTGTTTTCTTGGTTAGAAAAAAAATGTTTTGCTGATGGAAATTGACTACGATATTCTTTTTTCTATTCAGCTCCATGTTACATACTTGTTTATTTATGTATTAGAATACTGCTGAACCAGTAATGAGAAATAATGCTGCTGCTTAGCAGTAGGTGGTTCTGTGTGCTATTTTAATGCAACTTAAGTCTTCCCCTGTTGTAGCTCTGATTGATCTGAAATTTGTCCACAGTTTATTACAGTTTTTACAAACTGAAAGAGTTTGTAAATGGTGCTGCTTTTGAAAATCTTTTCTATCTTTCACCTTCTTCTCATTTAGGAGTTGTTATGAGTTAAAACTCTGGCATGTATTGACGTACCATGCATACTGTAACCAGTAGTACTTCTGCAGTTACAAAAGTACATTTTAATTTCCTAGTGCTTTCTATTATTTGCTTTTTATTTTTCTCACTGCTCTGTGGCATTCATGTCCCACTCATTTCCTGTGTAATGAGGTAGCTTTCTCTATTGTTGATATAGTTGGAAAAACCTTCTAGAGTTTTACACTTTGCTTAATGTTCCCTTTTTTTTCCTTTCTTCTTCCATGTTCTCAGACCATTAACAAAAACTTATCAGGAAGTTTTGCGTTCTGTTTTTACATCTTCAACATCTTCCTCTGGAGCTAGCAGAAGACAGACTATGAAGGACTTGCAGGAGGAATTCTCAAACTTGTACAACAACATTCGGTTATTTGATAAGGGAACAAAGCATTTCACAGGTATAATAAATATATACTAATATATAAAAAAAAAGAATATGCTTCTTCACCAATTCTGGATCTATTCCAGAATCTACATTCAAGGTCAAAGAAGAATGTTTAAAAAGAAAAAACTTCAGAGATGTGTTTACACTACCTAACACTGACCTAGTGCTGGAGTGCATTGCTTTGCATACTTACTGAAATCCATTCTCTTTATTTCACATCCATAGTCTGTTTTAGCTTCTGTCAAGATAATGGTGAGTTCTTGTCCTTCCTTCCAAAGTGGTTGCATTTCTTCCTGGTTTTTATTGATGGAGGCGGCAGAGAGAAAATCTGTAAAACAGAAAAAAAAATTAGAAAAATTAGTAGAATTGAATACTACCTGATTCTAAGAAGCCCCTATTAAAACCTCTTTTAGATTTGATAGAGAAAGTAGCTGCTCCTTTTTTGAAAAACTGCCCTCAAGTGTAGATTTGTTTTGCAGTGGTGTAAGGTGTCTTTTTTAGCTGTATTTTGTGACAGAAAATTAGCATTAGGAAAATATTGTGGGCATTTCCAAGATTCTCTGCTGTATTCAGCTTTCTTAGAGAACTTTCCCTGCAGAAAACTGCAGAAACAAAAGGAAACACTAGCAAAATGCTCCAATATTATTGGGTTTAGGAATAAATGGAATTATTTCCCATTAGCCTCTCTTTCTTGTACAGGTATTCTGTAGCCTTTTTTCTAAAATTCTACCGTTTCACACCTAAAGTCATAGGCCTACTCTTCTGTACAACTTGCTTGCCCTGTAGACTTTTCCTTCACATACTCTTTAGTTGTTGATGGATAGCTGTGGTTGTTCATTAGTTGAAACACTAATGTGTTTTGTAAAGGGACTGATTTACTGCTTATGCAGATACACCTTTGAAATACTAAGAATACATTAAAACATGCTTAGAGACCTGAAAGCTCACATTTTTCACCGAAGAATGTTCCATAATCAACTGCAAATGATGTTTTATCTTCGTGTGTCTGGATAACTTTCTCATACTACTCATGGTGGATAGAGTCCACATTTTAGGAAGTGCTGTGATAACTGACATAGGAATCATGTAACTACAAGAAGTTTCTTTTTATCACTTGTTTCTTTATACAGATGAGACTCAGACTAACCTTGCCAAACACTTGTTGAAGACTGTCTGTACAGACATTTCAAATCTCATTTTCAACTTCCTAGCATCTGATTCAATGATGACAACAGAAAATTATTCTACTATCACAAGTGAGGTACACAGATAAAAGTTCTTTTTTAACAGTCTGAAGTAGATCAGTGATGCCTCTCTAATATTTAATTATCTTCTGTTTAAATGTATCTTCAGCCAAAGTGGTAATCAATGTTACAGATCAGTTCCAATCTTGTCCCACACAGGTCCGGACCAAGATTTTAGGTAAATTGCCAGAAGACACCAAAGGTCCTTTAACTAAACTTCATACTTCCCTGAATGGCAAGGTAAAGTGATTCAGTGTAGCTTTTATGTGCAGGTGAGAAAAATAAAAGCTGAGAGAGAATCTGCATTTAAAGTAGTTGAAGTTTCTTGTGTTTTCTTCTTGAAGTTTCTGATAGTTCTCCCATGTATTTCTTAACCAGTAAAATCCTGCATATTTAAGAAAACCCCTTCAGATTATGTCATTGTAAGTACAATAGAAGTAATTTATTAATTCCATTATACAAAAGACCATACTGGTATGTTTCATAAGAAAACATATATCTGAAATAGTTGTAGAATATGTGTTCCTTTTTTAGTTCCCTTTTTAAGACTAATAGATTATAATGTATTTAAATATTTAAGCATATGAACTATTGGAAGATGAATAAAGTTAATTTCTACTAAATATTTCTTACTTACTCTTTTATTCCATAGTTTTTTCCAGATATATTCACAGTCATCTGTTCACATGATTAGAACTTTTTTATAATCTGTTAACACAGATTAAATACTGAATTTTTTTTTTTTTTTTTTTTAGAGTGTAGAAGATTTTCTTTCATGCCTTGATTCTGCAGTGGATATTTGTGGTATTATGGTGAAAAAAGGAGACAAAAAAAAGGAAAGGTACCTTAATTTTATTTATTCTATGCACAGTATGTGAATTGTAACTCTTTTGATGCACAAGTGTTAGATGGTTAGTTTGGTAGCAGTCACACAGTAGGTGTAAGAGGGTCTTTCTTTCCAAACTGTTAAACTGAAAAATAGGAAGTCAAACAGTCCGGATTCCATGGGAGAAGGAGGGGAGTAGAGTTCATATTATGCTAAATTGCTTGACTCACAGCTTACTGCAGTATAGTTTATTGATTCTCTATGGGGCTTTCAACATTTGAGCTACACCAGTGCTAGCTTTCTGTTTGCTTGGTTGGGTTATTTTAATTTATTACACATAAAGAAATGGTCAGTCAGAGGCAAAAATTAAAATTAATTGAAGCTATGTATATTTTATGAGTCTATTATCAACCACTCTAAGACAGTATGAGAAACATATTTTTATATAATATATTCCTGTTCCTTAGACAAGTCCTGTTTCAGCATAGACAAGCTCTGATTGAACAGCTAAAAGTCACAGAAGATCCAGCTCTGGTTCTGCACCTGACATCAGTACTGTTATTTCAGTTTTCAACCCACTGTATGCTTCATGCACCAGGAAGATCAGTACCACAGATCATTAATTTCCTAAGTGGCAAGATCCCAGAGGTATTTCCTTTCTAGCTTTTTAAAGGGAAAGTACCTTTCTTCTGTGACAGAACATAAATGTTGTTCCTTATAATATTTCTGCTGCGTAAAACTGGTAGCTTTATGTTTCATGTCTAAGCAGTACCTTATGTACAGAATATAAAAGTTCTCTCTGATCTGTATTGTATTTCAAACCTATCATTTCAGGGATCTGTCTTTAATACTTTTTTTAGAAAATTAAAAGTCACTCCATTACTAGTACGATAGCTTTTGCCTTTATCCAGAGGCAACTATGTAATGGGAGATGTTGTAATTCTTAAAAGTCAAAACATTTACACTCTCTTTCCACCCAGCGAGAGTGTGGTTGCTTTTTAAATTCTTCTAATTAAGTTTTAAAGAAAGATGCACCTCCTCAGAAGTAAAAATACTGAAATTCTATATTCTAAAATGCCAAAACTGGTGACGTTTAATAACTGCATTTCTTTCCTGCTTCAGTGGTTAATTGTCCTGCTCTTGCAGCATGGATGCACCTTCATTTCTCTGCCTCTTTGAAAGTCTTCCAGAATTGAGGCTGCAAAATACCTTGATGGAATTATATTCATTTATCACTAACCCTCTTCAGACAGGAATGAGAAAATGCTTTTCTAAAAGTTTAACTTTTAACTAAAGGTCTGTGTACCTTCTCAGTAATACTGACATTCCTTTGTTTTGTTCTGTTTTTTTCCCCTCAGGATCAGCATTCTCTGTTAGTCAAATACCAGGGATTAGTAGTGAAACAATTGATCAACCAGACTAAGAAAACTGAACATGGAGATGGTGACACAACAAATAACCTGGAAGAGCAGGAAGGAGCAGATACCATTCGAAAAGAGCTCCAGGAAATCACTACCTCTATCAAAGATCTTGTTCTCAGACCTAGGAAAACTTCTGTAACAGAGGAATAAAACTGTTATTCGGTGCATCCACACTCATTATACAGTCAGATTTTTTTTTTTTTTTTTTTTAACTCGAATGGAAGGGTAGCAGAAAATGCCTGACAGGCTTCAAAATTTGGCTTCCAACAGTTGCAAATCACAGCCAGGGAACACAGTTGTTGGGTGATGGTGGCAAACAGAGTTTTGTTACATACTACTACAGAGTACTTGTAACACACATTAAATGTAGATGGGACAGAGCACAGTTACGGACACTTAGGGTATGAAATTAGTGGGTTTTAACTGACATCTTCACATGAGGCCTCAAGAAATGGTTGTTCTTCAAATAACAGTGTTTTCTGTTCCATACACACACAAGCTTATAGTTTTACTTCTCTGGTTTGGATTTACAGTGATCTAAGGATTGCATATAAGCCTGTATATCTTGGCTTCAACTACTAGTTTTGAAACATATGCTTATACCTAATAGTACCTCAATGAAGGGCCATCTTTTTGATATAATTAGTGGATATTGTCAGCTTCTGTTCACTGGACCACAAAAGTAAAAACATCGAGTACAAGTGTGCATTGCTAAATGTAACAGAAGTGACCCAGTACTATTGTGAATTTCTAACTGTGCTGAAAGCTTATAAAAATCAGCACACTGGTGCTATTAATGTATTCTATTAATGTCCACAGTAGCAGTTCATTTAAAAGTTGTAATTCAGGCAGAGGAGGTGATACCCTTTTGAGCTGGTATTTTGGAAGTGGATAAATACTGTTAAACCTGCCATATTTTACATGCTGCATGTTCATTTAGCAGACTTGTTGAGTTCTTATTACAGTTCCCATAGCAGTTAGAAGTACTTGCTTACATTCTGTCAGCTCCTTGAGAAAACACATGGTATTCTGTTTATCCTGAGTTTCTTGAAAATTAAATTTCGTTTATGATCTTTCTACATAAACTTTATAGACTGAAATATTAGCTAAAGTTTTTCCCTCAAGTTCTTTACCAGCCTTATTTTCATATGAGTGGTACTGTATGTCTTCAGGGAAGTAGAAGAATATGTGAAATAGAGTTCTGCCACTATTAATGACATAATTCTTGTATGTCAAATATGCTTCTAACTTATTTTTAAGAGAAGGTAATTTTCAAACTGGAAATACTTTTAATTGTATTACTTGAGTAATGCCCCGTGATTTCATGTGTGTAATTTCAAGTTTTTGCATAAAATCAAGTTTGAGTAGTAAACAGAAAAGAAACAGAGTTCTTTTCACTAAATGTGTCAATTCACCCATTCTTGCCAAAATTCTTTGATGCTGAAAGAAAGCAAAATCTGGGCAAGCCCAACTCTGTTCAGATATTTCTGTTTTCCAAAAGTTCACACATTCTGTAAGCTTAATTATAAATATATCCAAGCCTGAAATTGCAGCAAATGAATGTTTAAGAGGCCAAGTATGGAAGCTCAGTAACAGATTAGCCAAGGTTAATTTAATTTTGGTAAGGTAAAAACTTGAGTTTTATGTATCTATAAAAGGCAGTAATGTTTAACAATCTTCACATCAATACTGATCTTTTACCAACTGTAAGGCAAAATGGTTTCTCGGTTGTAAGGCAGAAGCAAAGGTAGCTTTTTCTCTTTCTTTTGCTGGAGGTTGTCAGAGCTGATAGTAAAGGACAATGAGGAATATGAGATGAAAAATATTCAGGCTGTTTAATTTTGTTTAAGAAACAGAGTTTGCACACAGGGAATAGGTTTGGTTTCCTGTTATTTAGCCAGAAAAGTTAAGTTCATATGCTGTATGTAAACAATTTTATATGACACTGAGCTATTTTGTAAATAATATATCATACGAAATTCTGTATGCAAACATGAAATTATTTTAATAACATTAAATGATGAAATATTTAAAATCTATTCTGTTGACTTAACCGACAGCTGATCACACTGCATCTTACAGCTTTTAAACAGCAATTGGTAATACACACCATTTGATTTAACATGCAACTCTGAGTGTCCCTATATTTTTGTGTGATACTGTTTTATGCTGGAATAATAACAAACTTATAAAATTTAGTATATTATGTTTTAGACTAGCTATATTGTAGCCAATGTTATAAGAATGATGAAGAAAATACATTCTTTCAAGTAGATAGGTAGGAAGCACTATAATTCAGAGATACCTTCTGGCTACTAGAATTCAAGAAGAGAGGTTAGAAAGCCTACCCAGATACTTTTGTTGTCTCTTAGATGTGGAAAATCAGTCTTTAGTTTATGATATAGAAGTATTTTGAAAGAGAAAGAAAATTAATATTCACTATTTCCAGAATATTTTGCTAATTCATGGGGTTTTTCCTCTCCCTAGGAGGACTGTATGCAGGAGGAATGGTAACCTTGTCTTCAAAATCAGAGATTCAATTCACAAAACATAGCTGCCCTTTCAAATATCTAGGAAGACAAAATGCAGTACAAAGTATACAAGTTAACACTTTTATTTTGGTTTTTAATACTTAGTGTCAGACTTTCATGCCCTTCACCTATGGCACTTAAAGACCACTGTTACATTTCTATAGACTCATAAAGCTGCCATGTCTATATGCCTGTATGTATATACACACATGTATTTATAAACACACGTTTGCTGCTGCTCTCATCACATTGGAATGAATGCATTAGCTTTGGGTAGAATAATACCTTTCTCAGCTGCAGCCTTTCCTTTCTCTGTTTTTGAGTGACAATATATGACTTCTGAGCTGGTTATGTGCAGGTCTTCTGGAAGTAAGCAAACTTGCTCTGTTAGAACTTGCAGCCTTCTTTCCAATTCTCTTGTTTCACTTCTTAAAGAAACAAAACAAATTTGTACAAGTTTCTAAGTAATAGCATTGGGATTTGTTGTCTGCATGAATCCATCTTGCAGCTCGTCCAGATAAAACTCCATTACTTCTGTTCTCTGTAGGCTCATTAGTAGGCTACTCATGCAGCAGTGCTCCTTGTATTATTTATTTTTTTTACAAGTAACAGCTACAGATTCCTCAGGCCAGGAAAATGGAAATTTCTATAAAAATATATACATTGGGGGGAGTTTAATAGGAAGCTTAGTACTCTTGCAGAAGACAGAAGAATGTGCTGGGTCAGATCGAAGTCCCGCGTAGCCCTGTATTGTGTCTCTAGCATGGGCCAGACATGGATGCCTCAGGAAGAATGTAAGAGCAGGACATGTGGTAATTTTTCCCTTCAGTCTTTTTTGAGCCTTGACATAGGTGCTACTCAAAATTTTGAATGATGATTGCACTTTAAACATAGAAAATGGTAATTATCTGAAGCTTTTGGATAAACAGGATTCTTGTGAGAGCAGAATTCCTTCCTCTGCCAGTAAATGCCAAAGATGTTTTATCAGGAAAGCAACAAATTATTATTTTTTTTATATTTTTTTAGGAATTTTTGAGGAATACCATCTTTTTTAAATTAACAACAACAACAAAAAAAATCTGAAGTTGGAGAGCAACTTGAGAAGTTTAAAGAGAAACACGATTTGGTTGATGAATGTCCCAAATCCTCATTGTGAAGAGGAAGCTAGGTCAAGACAGGTCATGTCATGGGACAAATTAAATAAGCTGCTTTCTATTTTAGGAAATTCAGGAAGAGATGTGGGAGCTGCATGAGACACCCTCTTAACTGCTGCTCTGAAGAAGCAGCAGAGGTTTTTTTGTCCTCTTCAGTTGTACTCAATTTGCACCTATTTGCAAAAACTCTCACTCTGTTTTAAGTGCTGCTCTGGACATATCTTCAATTAACATAGTTATGATCTCTATCTACAGTTATACAAATTTAAGAATAAACTTTGAAGTTTAAGGAAGGTGATATGCTAGAGGAGGTATCTGTACTTCTCTAGCCTTTCTGGTATGAAAGAACGTATAGTGTTAGAGGTATTTCTGAGTGTCATTAGCTCCTTTGACAGATCTGTTTTGATAACACTTTTGTTCTGTCTTGTGAGCTTCAAAAGGATCTTAGTCAAGAATTGTACTTTCATGTTTTTCTTTTTGGAAGTAAAGGTGAGAGGAAGCTATTTATCATTCTCATTTGTGACTCAAATTCAGACCAACTTGTCCTCTCCTCAATTTGTAAAAAAACCTGCAACCTTGAAAAATCAGTATAGTGGTATAAATAAAGCTTATAGTTCATATAGCAACAGGAGGGAAAAAATCAATCTAGTCTGAGTATATGACAAAATAAGCAGAGGTTTAATAAACCAGTCATCTATGAATAGATAGGATGAATTAATGACAATAATAATCAAATGATCAGTCTGATGTAGTATCTTGTAAGACACTACCTAGACTGAGATAGCCTTTGGAACTTGTCCCGATATGGCAATTTTACCCAAGTCCTCAGAAAACATAATACATCTTTAAACCATGTAAACATTTCATGCTTTCTTCTCTCTGTGATATAAAACAACTCCCACCTACTTGACATTATAGACTAAGATGATTCAGATCTATTGGCTCTTGGCTGTGGAAAAATCTGCCTGGAGGTCAGTTGTGGTTCATACCACAAGCAGCCATGCTTTTTTTTTTTACTCTGCTTAGCTTCAGCCTGCATTCTAAACCAGGCACAATGAAGTTACCTTCTGCTGCAGCTGATAAAAGTCTGCATAGAGTCTTATGCAAAGTATAAGCACTTCTGTATGTTCCCTGCATGCAGTAGCCTGTTTGTGAAAGTCAGCTGGCCCCTGCTCTGTCCAAGCAAAAAAGTAAAAGAGGGGACTGCAATTCAAAGAAGATCATTGCTGCCACTGTGATGGTAATGCCATATGAACACCTTCCTGCCTGCTGGAAGAGCAACAAATTGTACCAGCCTAGAAATTGTTTTCATAGTGTCAGAGCAGTTCTGCTGGGTTCCAAAAAAGTCTTTTCTGAAATAGGAAATTTTTTTCTCCCTGCCCCCTGCTTTCTGTACACAACAGTCAGACTTTAGTAATTACAACCTCTGATTTACAAGCCCACATGACGTCTTTTGTATTCATGTATGCATGGATCAAAGTGATATCTGGGAATGAACAATGATCCATCTTTTTCTCTTTTTTTTTTCTACTAAACACTTCATGGCTTGGGGGGTGTTTTGATTCTTTTTTAACAGAAGTGCCCTATTCCTCCTGTTAACTGTCTGAAATATGTTCCTTTAAGAACCTCCTACATGGTATGTATTTGCAATTTGTAAACACAATATGTCAAAGTATGATTTGATTCAGTGGTGAGGCAGCCAGCTATTTGCATGTCATGAGGTCTAAGGGAAACAAACTGACCCTCAGCCTTCCTCCACCCAGCCAAATTCTGATGGGACCCTCAAATAGCTCTGGCAAAGGGCTCTGTTTCTTTTGGACTTGATGAATGCTTGTTTCTGTGAAGACACGTAATTATTTCTTCCTTTATTTTGCTGCAGAAGTTACTAAGAGAAGCAGCTTAAAACCAAATGTGAGTATTGAGGCTCTGTTCCATTATTCCTTTATCTGATAATGTTTAACTGTGGTAGTATACAAGGTACCTAACTTAATATTTTGAGCAAGTAAGCAGGAGCTTTTTTCTTTAGACACAAAACTACTAATTAAATTAGATGCAGAATTCTCCACATATATATAAATATTTCATGTCACAAAAGAAATATATCACACTCTTTTTGAATGCATTTTTTTCATTTTATTAATGGTCTCACTCATTAATTTAGGGGAAAATTGTTTGGGCTTTTCTTTGTAATGAGATGAGGATAAATTTTGTTTACTCCAAAGAATAAGCCAACAGTAAAAATGGATGCTATTTCCTGTGACATTTGAATCACCATTTTTATTTCTTAGCAAGCTTTCATAGCTATTTGCTATTGCAAGAAAGCTTTCTAGATAGCGTCCTTTCTGATAAGGTAACTCACTTGTTTCTAGCATAACTAATTTTAATGTTCATCACAGATTGCTCTTGGGTTGTCTTTTAGTTGTTTTTTGGTTGGTTGTTTTGGGTTTGGTTGGTTTTTGGCTTTTGTTTCTTTAAGTAAAACCAGTTTACTAGCTACTGTTTATAGCATTATTTTGACTTGTTATAAAAAGCAAATACCATCTCAAAATTCTCCCTCTATATGACACTGTTTTATCTTTTAGCTATCACATTTTTAGGATGGTCTGGAATTTGGAGTGAAAGAGTAATAATGAAAGGATATAGCACCTTTTACAGAAATGGTAATAGAAATGTGTGAATGGGGTTATGATTAAACTTGCACAAAACTATCAAATGTTATTTCTAGTTCAGTAATGTAAATGTTTGAAAATATCTTTTTCTGTCCCTGTTTTCAAAAGATACAGTTTTATATCTGGAGCTAGGCACAAAATCTCTGATGTTTAGAAAACAAGTTTAAATTTTTTGTTTGTTTGTTTGTAGTTTATATTTTCACCCATATTTTTCATATGTTTGTGTGGTGAGTTGTCATTTCAAGAGTATTTTAACAGAACAGGCTGCAGTGGATATATCAACATTATAACAGATTGCTGATGGTCTTCCCATGTCATTTTATTGCAGTGTCACAAAAGTCACTTTGATTCAAAGTTGTGTAATTGGTAGTAATTTAAGATGACATACTAACCTTCTTGCAGGATTAGAGCAAAATTAAATAGGAAGCTGCTTGAAAGAGATTCTGATCAGTTGTGAACTATGGTATCTCCAGGTTATTTGCAGGCAGTTGTATTTTGCAAAGCGTATATTTTTGCTTGACTTGGTAAGACACATTCTGTGGGGTCTATACCAATAAGCACCAGATTCTTCTTCTTCCTCTTTTCATTTTAATATCTGAGTTTTGTTTCTTAAAAAATAGTTACAAACTCTTAGTATTGCCTAGCCATGGACAGACAGACAGAAATGTGAAAATCTTTACCAGAGTACTTCCAAATGTTAAGCCCAGAGTCAGAGGGTGAAATTCTGACCCTGTTTGAATGAGTAACCCTCTTGTTGCTAAACAAGCTCTAGATGCTGTTTAGGCTTTTAGATCACCTGGGTAATAAAACTGGCCTGAGCTTTTCTGAATATTTCCCTGCCAGATAAGGGTACAATGATGTCTTATGTCTAATTCTAGGATGCTCGTAAAATTAATGATCCAGCTCAACTGGAAAAATCTCTAGAGCCCCAAGTTTGGAAGCTGGCGTGATGAAATACTGCTGATGGTCCACTTGAGTTCCTGCAGCAGAAATCATTGTTCTGGGAACAGTGTCCACAGCTCCAGTAAGAAAGGCAGCTTGTTTCATTTCCCCCTAAAATGTAAGAGGGATGAAATAAGTATGATTTTATAGTGGGGGAAAAAAAAAATAAAAAAAAAAGGCAGCATTGAACTGATGTATTAAAAACAAGTTAATAAACCCCATGACGTAAAATTCTGTAGCAGAGATACAGTGAGGGACAGGACTGTTACAACAGCTATCTAATGTCCCTTGGTTGCCTTTGTAATGAAGACTAAATTAAGTTTCTATAGGAATCACCATGAAGAAGAGTTTATCTCTCTCCTTTGCTGTAAAAAATGCCTTATTCATTAGCCTCAGTAGGCTTAGTTTAGCTTTTGTGAATATCTCCGTTTTTCTCTGGTATTGTACCTTATACGTCAGCTACTACCCCTTCTTGTTGCTCTTTCTTAGACTGATACTTCTTTGATTCTCCTTCATTCCAGCTAGTATGTTACCTTTCTTCTCAGGTATGGTTACCTTTGAGTTTGAATTTGTTGTAGGTTCATACATAGGACTAGTAAATTCTTGCTCATTTCAATATATTATGGACAATGGATATGAACAGGCTGCTGGCCTCACACTTAGAGGCTTTGTAACTCAGAAAAATATCCATTTTCCATGTCTTCGTGCATAGAAAGATTGGTAGAAAAAAGACTTAGTGGCTGGCTTCTTTTCTTCCCACTCCTCCAGGTTTGCTCTCTGACCTTGAGCAAGTCTGCTGCTTTGCTTTGCTGACAAGTACCAACCTTTTTTGTAGACAAGTATCTCACAACTCTGTTTTAAGATTACTTTATTATTGCTGTTATAAAAGCATTCTGAAATATTTGAAAGAAAGGCTGTAAAATTCTTCAGAGTATTAGGTTACAATTTTATTTATCAGAAGCTAAAAGTATTTGTTAGGGGCCCAGTCTTCCTCAAGTGAGCTCTTCAAGTTTCAAATTCAGCCACATCATGATTCATTTATGTATTATAACATGCAAAATTGTGACATAATTAGAGTCTGAGATTCTAATTGAAAAAAAAAAAAAGAAAATAAAAAAGAAAAGAAAAGGAAAGAAAAAGAAAAGAAAAGGAAAGAAAAGAGAAGAAAAGAGAAGAAAAAAGAGAAGAAAGGGAAAGAAAAGAAAAGAAAAGAAAAGAAAAGAAAAGAAAAGAAAAGAAAAGAAAAGAAAAGAAAAGAAAAGAAAAG
>JANHGN010008965.1:0-22826 GCA_024605025.1 Megaceryle maxima
TTTAACTTTGGTCTATAAGGCCCCTTTGCCACCCAAAAAAACAATTTCCTTTTTTCACCTGACTCATTGTTATCCTTCAGCCGTTTATTGTTTGTCAGTCAGGCGCCCACCGGCCACCCCTCCACACTGGGACGGGCAGAGGAGAGGTGCTAAGTTGAAGCAGACATTCAAAAGTCACCTGCCCCCCAGCCATAGCACCTTACCCAGGCTGGATGGGCTCAGATTTACTGCAGGAGCAATGTGGCAGGTAACAGGGACCCCCCACATTGATGCCATGAGTTTCACCCCAGCCTGGATCTGGAGCAAGTGACAGTCTATTGTAGGTTCTGGAGAACAGCTTATCATACTTTGCACCTCCTGATAGTAAAGAAGTGGCTGACAGCTACCAAAAACTCCATTTATAATGGAGTGATGGTTTTAATACTGCTGGTCACAACTGCTGGTCACAACTCAGTCATACCTGATATGGACACCATTGATAGTGGAAAGGGCTACAAATGGAGCAGACATCTCATCCCTGGGCTTACACTGGCTGGGTTGGAGAGCAGAGAAATGAGTGCTGCAGGTCTTGCAGCAGTAGAAAAGAAGAAATGATTTCTTTGTGGATTTTTCCTGAAACCAGAATCTTTTCAGAAGATCCCTCTGTGCAAACTCTGTCCCCTAGAGTCACACACCTTCCCATTAGTTGAGCAAAAAGGCTCACAAGTGGAACGTCTACCTTCTTCACCAACGGTACAACTTTTCCTCCCATCTCAGTAGCTCAGAAAGCAAAAGAAAATTATTTTTGTGTGGCATGGAGAAATGAACAGCATTGTCAACAGCTTCTGAATGTCTCGCTTTAAAACGATGTCAGTGTAAAGATCAAAGGTGTTTTGGGGGAACCCTGCAAAGCACAGCCCTCCTGAAAGCACCGGGTGTTTAATCCCACAGTACATTCCTCTGAAGCAGCTGGAGGCTGAAGAAGCCTTTCCAGCCACTTCACTGGCAGTAGGTAGCTAGTTTTAAGCTGAACAAGGCCCAGCCCAAGGAGATACTGCTCATTCCATGCTCAGCTTCTCCAGGCTCACTTTCAGAGCCTTGGGCTCTCTACCCCATGTACTTCAGCCAGTTGTTCGTAAAGGCAGAGTGCTGTTCACAACTTTAGCTGAGAAGCATTTTCTAGTGAGACAACCTTACCAATATACCTGAATTTGAAACTCACTAAGAGCAAAGCAAAATTAATTGTCTAGAATGACAAATGTCATAAGATCCAAAACAGTATTTCTGATTTTGCATTCCAATAGAGAAATACAAAGTAAGAGGAAGTTTCACCTAATATTTGACATTTAAAATTTATCAAGAAAAAACCACAACTCATTAAAAAACCCAATTATTTACACAGTTTTATTTTCAGTCCAATTAGACCCCCAGAGGTGGGAGTCCATTGATTTCAGCAGCCCAGAGTTAACAGGTTTCCATATTGTTTTCCTGTTACCAACCCTGATCTTTAGCCTTCCGAAAACCTGAGCTCAGTGCTGCAGAGATGGTGAAAGGCAATTGCTTACCTTGTTCCAATTTTCTTGTAGTTCACTGGCTTGAATAGTTTTGTTTATAGGCAAACTGCGGTGAATTTTAGGGAAAAATGACTCAACTGCCTGTATTAATATAGGAACAGTCCTCTGCCATACTTAGTCCAACATTCTCCTGGTTTATATCTTTTAAAATGTTTATTTTCGATTATCACAGGACCTTTTAGCAGTTGAATGGCTTTCTACCTAAACTAAGATGATTCTCTTCCAGTCCTGCAGCTATTTACTGCAGAGTCTGTCCTCCATCTAACCACAGCGAGTGCAGCAGATCATTTATAAGCATCCAGAAAATTGGTTCTTATATCTGATAGATAAGATTTTTATACTTCCCCCTGCCTATGATGTTATCAGCAGAAAAAACCACCAACTCCTCCCTTTATCAGGCCTGAGGTCCTGCTTGTTCTAGGAAATTCCTTCTACCCCAGGGTCAGAGCTGGGCAGCTCTCTCTGAGTTCCCATCGCACATCGATGCTGCGGTACCAGTCTCTGTCTGGGGCAGATGCTGCTGTACTGCTCTGGATGGCAAAGGGACTTAAACCTGGCTCAGATGCTGCAAAAGGAAGATGGTGCACTGACTAGTGAGTGGGGCCAGATCATCCCCCACGCCCAGGGATAAACCAGAAGGGAGGGCTTATGTGTAGACAATCCAGCTGAACTCTCACTAAGTAACCTGGGGGTTAAGGTGGAGGAGGTGATCACCACACTGTAGATGAAGCAGCAGAACTCTCCCCAGAACTGCAAACATGCAGGAGGAACAGGCCAGAAAACAATTTTTAGCACTGAAGGGTTTCACAGAAGTTTGTTTCCCAACAGGACTTGTGGGAAAGGAACTGGAAGCAAACAATCCTCTCTGCCCAGCAGGGAAATTGGAGTCCCAGGGATTGAAAGAGAGTAACAGCAACTGATGCAGAGAGCACCTCTCCTCAGCGCAAGGTGCTTCACAGAGCCTGGCCTCCCAACTTGCTTCTGCTGAAGCCATTCAGTCCCAAATGAAGTTACGAAGAGTTCTCACCCCCTCCTCTGCTCCTGAAGTGGATGAGGGTAACACACATTTCTAGGGTCTCTGGGCAGCTTGTCCCTTTACTGCTTGCTTTCAAAGAAAAAGAAAAAAAAAAAAGTCATCTTACTGTGCCTCCCTCCAAGCCATCCTAGAGGACAAAGCATCAGGGCTGAAGAGCCACCAGAAGCTCTCCAGCCCTGCACATCCCTAAGCATTTCCCTCGAGCAGCTTTACCCATTTCCTGCTCCTCAGTGAGGTGCAGCACTGAACGTTGCACGGCCAGCACTGAGTGGCCCTCTCTCAGTCTCCCAGCATTAGACTCTCTGATTTAATGTATATGTGCCCTTTTATCCATCTAACAAGTTTATTCCTTTGTCAGGCGCAGCCTCATATCAGAGGGCCGTGCTAAGACGGATACACAGGGAATTTATTGCTCTAACAGGTTTATTCTTACTACAGCTCTTCATTTATGCAGACTCCCCTCTGTTTGGCATCCCTGTGCATAAGTGGAGGAGGCTCCTGCGCGGCGCCCGCAGAGCGAGCCTGCATTGCCCTCCTGCGGCCGGCCGCCGGATCTGAGAGCCCCTACATTAATCATAGCAGCGGGAGTGTAAAATTCAATTTTACCTCTCCATTCATTCTGAGATGAGTTGAAGGCCGGCCTTGTACATATAAACCACACTTTACTTCATCAGAGCCCTGGTAACAAATGGAGTGTCTTCTTCGGGGAGTTTAACCATCAAAAAACACCGCGCCATTTAATTCCACGCGTGCCTAGGGTCAAAGAAGGAGCTCTTGGCATCAGCAAATGCTTCAGCCCTCAGCTGCGCAGTAAACTATGTTTTAGAGATTGTTCCTCAATACGAAATGATCAGTCCATTTATCTGCTAAAGCAGCCTGTCTCTTTGTTCAGTCTCCCAATATTTTTTCCGCTGACCTGATCTGGACAATAAACCAAAGTCATCTTAAGATATTCACTGTTCAATTTGTTACTTGAGTGCCTCCGAGCCCAGCTGTCCCTGCTGTCAGCATCACAGACTCCCCAGCCTTCACCATTAACCCCAGCGCCTGTGCCCAACTCCCCTGAGCCTGGGTCTGGACCAGTGCAGCGGCGTTGCCCACTCTGCCCAGCTTACAGGGATGGGCTCTCTGGTAGCAGTAACTGCATGGTACCAGCTATTGCCATGTCCCAAAGCCCTGGTCCAACGTTTTGCCCAAGGTCCCTCTCACTCTGAATACCCAAACAGTACTTGTACAAGGATTTGAGTCTCTCTGCTCCCCGGGGAGCTACTTTTGCAGAGCTGCAGCCACACACCTTCCCCCATAGGATGTCGGTTACCTTTTACAAGAGGTAGTTGATCTACACTCAGAGGGTGCAGCGTGCCCTCCCTTCTTCTCCTCAGGCTCCTGGATGTGGTCAGTTTTACCACCTTTGACTGAAAAGGGCTTAGAAGCCCCACCACAATCCCTTAAGTGAATGCATCAAACAGTAAGCCTTCACACAGAGCAGAAATTTACTGCTTTTTTATCTCATCCTGTAGTTGTAACTTTGACTGTTTCACAGCACAGTGTGGTGCTGAGGTCCCAAGAGCTAAGCCAGGACCTTAACATCTTTACAGCTCTTTTCATCCTGACTAGCAAAGGTCAGTGCAATGGTGTAACTACGTCCATCTCAGAAGGGCAGTACCACGTGCACAGCTGAATCACTGTTGGCCACCAGCATCCCACTGGCATCTGAGTTCTGGGTTTCCAGTTCTGTAACTGGTCCATGTATGTCTATATGACCTCACAGGAGGTTTTTTAGAAACTCAGTTCTATGAAAGTTTTCACATACCCCAAAGATATCCCATCAGCACCACCACCTGAGCCTCACTTTTCCCTGGCTCTCTTAGGTGGGTTTCCCACTAAGAAAACTGAATTCCAGGAATCCTTTGACATCCACAGTCCCTTTGCACTGCATGGAAGATTAGACACCTACACAAGGCTGTGGTGTCCACTGCAGGAGCCAGACATCCAGGAGTTAGACCTCACAGATTCCTGACTCACACCCGGAGCCCTTTCATGCACGTAGCTGTAAATAACTAATGCAAGTTTACACTACAGTGATGGAAGGATTTAATCTTTAAAGATGTTAAAAGAGTGTCCAAGCCACTGAACCATACTTGCTACTCAGACAAGAAGCTGCCTAGAAAAGCTGCTTCTTATAATCATTAATTCTGATCCACTTGCCATTTTTCATTACATATTTGCCACGTGTTGCTCCACTTTGGATTTCCATATTGCCTGTTCAGCATCACGTAAGCACCAAGATTTTAACAGCAACCTGCTGACAGCAGGAGCTTTCTCAACACTTCCCACCTTGATTGTGTCACACCAACACTTCAGCCAAAACAACTCAGGAAAGCGAGCAATGTCAGGAGCCTCAAGAACAGCACTTTCATTTCATCCTGAAGGGCCAGTGAGTTGGAGGGCTGCGAGTGTGCACGTGTGTGTGCAGGGAGCAGCTTGGAGAGATGAAGCCAAATAGCTGGGCAGTTGCAGAGGGGGCCATCATGTTAATTCTGTTTTTCCAGAAAAATCATCATTAAATGTTGATCTTGTTACCAAGGACTATTCTATAACTTTGTCCATCTTTTGATGTTTTACCCTGTTTCGATTGGGCTTTTTTGAACAGAAAGTGAGGGGGAGCAACCCTCGCTTGCAAGTATGCATTGGAAAAGAATGGGGAGGAAAGAGACGTGGCAAATTTCTCTGCCATTCAACTGTGTCAGAAGAAAGGAGAGATGAGGACTCACTCTAGTACTCTTCCTCCCATGACCACAAAGAGGAATTAAAAGGAGACAAGGGACATAAATAATCCCAAAATTCTAAAAGAGAAATTGAAGCAAGGAAAAAAGTGCAACTGAAATCAAGCATAGCACTTAAAGATCAGTCAGCCCTGAGAAATATCAGCTGTCAGCAATCTGCTAATTCCAGTTTTAGAAAGAAGAGTTTCCTCTCCAAACGCTCCAGCTAGCTTTGGCAAGAGAACTCCAAACACGCAAACCCACTTGCGAAAAACATTTCTGTCTTCCAGAAAGCATCATGTTTGTGGGTGTCAATATATTTGACAGATGTTACAGTTTCCTACAGCTGTAGGAGATAAAATTTCACCCATATTTACACTTCGGTAAAATGAACTACAAGTGGATTTACCCAGTGAGAGACAAAGTCAACAGCAAATTTCATCTGTTCCAGTTCTTTCTATCTCCAACCAAAAACTCATTCCAGAATAAAATGCTGGAGGGAGGAGGCAGATACACAATGTTTATTTTCTGACTTTTGTAAAAACACACAAACCAGCCTGCTCCAAAGCACCCCTGGATTCCTTGAAGGTGTTTCTTCCTGGAGAACCCACCTTGGGAAGACTCATGATGGTGACAGGCACTCACACTGTGCCTGCCTCCATGGTGCCATTAACATGGCTTTGCCTGGCCAAAGCTGTTAAGCTCAGCTCAACTCCTCTTGCTGTACCTGATGCAGGACTTCTGGTAAAGCCTAAAATACCTGACTTTCCAGAAATTATTGCTCACTGAGGTACAAGGGCTCCTGGAAAACTTCCAAACCCTAGCAAGAACTTCACTCAAATGACTGAGTAGTGAGCTCCCATGTATTTCAGCTTTCCTGGTCCCTTGGATCTCCTACAATACATCTTCCCTCTATAAATCCACTCCTCACACTGACAAGACACCCTTAAATAGACTAAAAAGGCCTTGGTGACAAAGGGACAAGAATTAGGGGTCATCTATAAAAAGGTTTCAGATGGAAAACAGCAAAAGGACATAGAGCAGATCCAGAGCAGCCACTGTTCTCACCAACCACATACCTGCAGCCCTCCTCTCACCATTACTTCCTTCAGTCTTCATTTTATGAGTGTTTTTCACTTGGACCTCCTCACTCATCTTCCTAAGTCTTCCTTGTGGTATAGCACATCCTCAGGAGGTCTCCAAATGGTGCTTAAGCTGAAAGGTGCAGAGGTGAACAATGCTAATGGTGCACATACCTACCCATGTGGCACCCTGCACATTGTGTGCTGCACACATGCTCATGTGCCACAAATCCCGCTCACAAAATAGCACCCATGGGGACATTCTGAACAGTGATATCCTCAGGGTGCCCAAGAGGCTGGAGGGCTGCAATTCGCCATGTCAAGAATTTACTTAAAAGTAGCTTTTTCCATAGATGTTTCACTGACAGGATGAGAATCAGAAAATAATGTGAGTCTGGAGAGATGCATAAAACAAATATCACAGAGTCACAGCGTGGTGGAGGTTGGAAAGGACCTCTTGAGATCATCTGGTGTTACCCCCCTGCTCTATCCAGCAGGGTCACCCAGAGCAGGGGGCCCAGGATCACATTGTCCAAGGCGGGTTTGGAATCTCCCCAGAGAAGGAGACTCCACAACCTCTCTGGGCTGCCTGGGACAGCAGAGCCTCTGGGCATCCCACCCCCACAGAAAAGAAGCTTTCCCTCATGTCCAGATGGAACCCTCCTGGGTTCCAGTCTGCCCATTGCCCCATGTCCTGTCTCTGGGCACCACTGACAAGAGTCTGGCCCCATTCTCTTGATGCTTACTCTTTAGATATTGATAAGCATTGATCAGATCCCCCCTCATTCTCTTGGAAGGAGCAGGGTGGGTTGGATGACATGATCTCCAGAAGTCCCTTCCAGCCCCTACCAGTCTGTGATTCTGTGACATTCCTTTCAGTGACAAGTACCTTTTGGAGCACAGTTTTGCCAATCTGTTTTTTTTTTCATTCCTGGATAAACTGCGTCTCTTGCTTCTCTACTCTCCTAAGCCCTGACATGTTCCCATCCCTCCTGCACCCAAAGGTGTCTGCCAAGGTCTGGCCCTGTTGTCCCAGATACTGAACACCCACGTGTGTACCCACATGCTTGAAAAAAATCTTTGGCCTCCCAAAATGTTAATAGGCAAGGGGAAGAACAGGAAGAGGGAAGGAGTAGCTCTGCCTCTTGGTAGCAGGACTGAACATGAGCCCAGCTCTTTCAGGTCCTAACTTATCTGAAAGGGTTCCCTCCCTGCTCTCGCTTCAGTGGGGCTGTCACACAACCCGTGGGTCGCTTGCGAAACCCTGGTATCTTAGTAGACACTGAAAAGAGAAACAGCAGGAGGTCTGTAAAACCTGGCTCAGGGAAGATGTTTCCTGGCATCAGAACATTCCCACTCTGAAGGATTATCTTTCTGCCAGCAGGCATCTGCCATAAGCAACCTATTTCTTGGCCTGAAGGGAGCCAAGAAGCAGTTGTGATTTTTCATTCTCTATCTTGCTCTTTCTCCTGTAAGTTCTGACTTTGCCCAGCAATGTAGTATGGGATGGAAAGTCTACAGGGAACTAGTGGGTGAGGTCTGAGACCCACTGACCTTGAAGAGACCCTTGCAGGTAGAGGCTGTGCAAGCAGAGAAGGACTCGTGATTGAACTACAGGGCACCCTGCCTGCTCCCAGGGCACCTCTGAGAGGCAGCAGGAAACTCTGTGCTGTCCATCACTCAGCCTAAGGACATGGAACATCCTCCTGTGATTCCTTCCACATAAGCCCTCCCAGCAGCACCCAGCCTAGGAGGAGAGTGCAGGGAGCAACCCTCGGAGCTAGGAGACATCTGGGAAACAGCAAAAGTGAGCTCTGCAGCTGCAACCAGCAGAAACCATCTCTGGTGCTTACATCACAAAGGGCACTCGGGGGGTTCCTCACACGGTACCCCTTGTGCTGCTGCATACTCCAGGAACTGCCAAGGAGAATTAGAATAAAATTGAAAGGCAAATTAAATACATTTATTATGAAGTATAATTATGATTCTAGAAAGGTGGAAAAGGGGAGTTTTTCCAGGCAATTTTTAATCTCTCGTAATTGGTAACCCAGCTAAATACAACCCCTGCCCCTCACAGCCTTGCCAAACTGCAGCCCTGCAAAGGACGGTTTGGGAACAGAGCAGGCAGCTGTTTTTTCATCCTCAGAGAGAAAACTCATTTACCATGCTGCCATGAACAGAACAGGGTTTGTATTTCACCTTAAACTGTTAGTTTTGTTTATTATTACAGCAGCTGAAACCCAAAACAAAGCAGAAGTTTCTTTGTAGTGGATACAACAGCTGCTGCTCTGAAACGTGAACAAACTGGGAAGGAGATAAAAACCAAGTGGAAGGGTGGACTGGATCCACCTCCCACCAGGCAGCACACACCTACGGACAACCACACCAGGGCACCTCCCAGCCCTCACCCCACCCGAGCAGAGCCAGCAGCAGCTGCTCACAGAAAGAAACACAGTGCATCCCTACCCCAGCCGCACGTCCCTTCACGTGCTCCGCTGGGCTTGCCTGTAGTTTGGACACAGGTTGATGTATTCAAAGCATAGGCCAAGGACTTCTGGTCCTTGTGCTGCTCCAAGCCTGGATCACATCTCCAGAGCTCCCCATGTACTTCTGTCAGCAGAACTGCCCCAGTGTGTGGGTGGCTTCCCGACAGGGTTTTCAACTTTACAAAGTTCTGCTGGAAGGAGGCACTCTGCTCATTTACCAGTATTTCAGAGAGGAAAATCCACACAGTCAGTGTTGACTTTCAACCAAGACAGCTTCTCCAGCTGAACACAAGAAGAACATTTCAGCACCCCTAACTTAGTTACAAAGTGAGCTATGAAAAGAACGCCTATGTTGGGGAAGAAGGGTTGAGGTAACTGAGATGACTTGTAGCCTGCTTCAGCCAACCTCCAGGGAATACCTTTTGTGAACAGGGCCCACTGCTCCAGCCTTGGGCTTTGATTCCACGGCAGGAACTCTGTGGATGTACCCAACCCATGTGCAGGAATTCTATTAACTCTTTATTTCCTCATTCCAGAAGTATTCCTATTACTCAAAGGAGGCTGCAAAATTTAGTTTATTGAAAAGCTGAGAGCTGTTACTGGAAGTGGTACAGAAAAGTAAAAACAAAAAAACAAAACAAACCCTCTTTTAATTCCAGCAGTGGCTGGTGACTTGGATAAGAAAATTTTAAATCTCCTTGCAGCATTAACACCTTGGCATGCAGCACACACTGCCATACCTCCAGCTACAGTTCAGTTACAGGTGCCAGTTTTATGACTTAGTGTGTAATTGAAAGAACTACTATAGAATTTATTGGGTTCTTTGTGGGGCATTTTGTTTCTTTTTAAGCCAGTGGACTCACAGCACACTGGGCTCTTTCACTAATCTCTGCACTTGATATATAAACATTGACTTCATCCCACAGCCACTGACAGCTTTTTCCTTTACCCTTCCTCATCTCACTGATCACTAAACTTTAAATTTAAAGCTAAAACTGAAGAATAAGAAAAACTTCTAATAATTGGTCAATTATTTGTTCCCCGAGACACTGCTACTTGAAACTGATGCCTGCCATCTACTGGCACCTTTCTCAAAATGCAGTCAGTTTTAAGCCAAAAATACATGCAAGAGAAAGCTTATAAAGAGAACCTTATTAATTGACAGATTAAAAACTCTGCAAATCTGAGACCAGACCAGAAACTGGATATAAGGTCAGTTTTTTCCATGTGCTGCATATGTTCCTCTTGCAACTTGTTTATTCTAAGTTCCACTTGTTTATTCTAAGTCCTAGTAGAGGAACTTACTTTAAAACTTGAGCTGTGTTGTTGACTTTCTTCACCAATCGTTGATAGCATGGCCACTTGGTCGGGAATAAAAGTTATGAAAATTACAGTAATAAACACTGGTTCCAGGTTGCCTTCAACAGATTTGCTCAAAATCGATGAACTAGTCCAGTGAGTAACACTTACCAGAATGATGGGATGACAACAGTTATCGATGCACACTGATGCTCCCAAATGAGGGGGTTCTGAAGGGCTAGTGGAAAAAACAGATAGAGCTGATCTCCTTGGTAAAGAAAGCAGCTGAAACATAAGGAATTATTTTGACAACTACATTTCAGAATAGCACCACTTTTCCAACCCAGAGATGGGGCATTGGCTGAGCAGCAGTCACCTCCACTATGGAAGGGGAGTGGCTGAGCCTGGTCTCACCCAGTCTCCGCAACACTAAAGTCGTTGTGCCTGTGCTCCTGCAGCAGACGCTGCGGGCCCCATGAACGAGCAGCTCTGTCCTGGACTGCTGGTCAGGGGTTTCAATCACAAAAGTCATACCAAGGGACAAGCCCAGCAGTACTGGCTCAGCTAATTAATTCCCAATCAGCTTCTGGAAGTTCAGTTTCTCACCAACTCAGACAGCAGCTCAACAACCACCTGCCCAGCAGCAATTAGAGGATTGAACAAGCAAAGCACTGCTGTGAGTCACCATGTGAAGTGACAGTGAAGAAACCCTGCGCCCACGTGGACCTCCTGCAGATACCTCTCTGCTTCTCAGCTCTTTTCACTCCCTCCTCCCGTGACCAAGGCTCCCAATAAAATCAGGGAAGCCCAGCCCAGTTCCCCCTCATAATCAGAGGTGTCTTGGCAGAGAATGGCTGAAATTACAGAGCCATTTCCTGCCTTACAGCCCTGCCATCCCTCGTGCAGAACTGCTGCTCCAACACTCTCCCCCTCTCAGCCTCTCTGTCCTGTTTTTCCATTTGCTGGGACAGATTATTCACTGTTTGCACCTGCCCACGAGCCAGAAAAGATCTGAACCACCAGATCTAGAGTGAGTCACACAGGTATCTAATTCTGGTAAACTACTTTTTTCTTTGGTTTAAAGACGCATGAGACCTGACTTATGACTTTCTCCTGATGCCTGTCTGTAATGTGCTTATTGTAACACAAAGATATATAATTAAGTCAGCTTAAAGTTACATCACATTACCTTGATGTACCTTTAGAAAACATTGCTGTGGGCATGGCTCAAATATATATATATATATATCTATCTCCTATTACACAGGCATTTTTATCATAAAGCACTGAGAAAGGGCAGTTACCTCTCCCTTACTTAGTTCCTTTTTTTCATTTTAGTCTTTTAATTATTTGTCTCTTTCTTCAGATTAACCAGGAAGAGTTGGGACTCTTGTCCCATCAGTCTATCAGAATTATTCTTCATCTACAAGATGAGAAATATTTTTCAATTAATATTGTCTTAGCTGGATTTTTCTTCAAATTCAGCTTCATCTTATTCTATAACTGACAGTACTAAAGTCATGAGTAGCAACTCTGAGAGCACTGTCTGATGGACTTCAGTAGAGCTTATTTTTTTCCTCCCATAGTAATTTGACATCAATGGATTGTAAATTTACTCTTTTTAAAAGAATCTGTCTCCTGGCCAGTGGTGGCACAACATCTATTTCCAGCAGCATTTTGATTCAAGAGCCTAAGATTTTAACCTCATTCTCTAAAAGCCAGGTTTAAAATCCTTAAACTGTTTCATAAACTCCTGACAAGCATCTTCAAATGGCTCCCACCACAGCACACAGACTGTTTACACAGCAAAGAGCCACCGCCAAGACAGAGTCACCCATTACCTTACTCAAAGGTAGTTAAAGCACAATGCTACCTACAAACCAAGCACAGAGCTGCAGGCCAAAATTTTACAGAGTAAAGAGATTTACAGGTCTTCTTAAGTTTTGGGTCTCCAAACACCTTCAAAAGGTCCACACTTCTGAAGCAAGCAGCGCTTTCTCTAAAGGAGACCTTCATCTGCATACTAAAAATGCTTCTCTTACATCCTGCACCTCTAATATAGTCTGCCTGTTCTGTGTCTGCATCTCCAGCAACACCTCAATAGTTGGTAAACTGCTTTGTTTCTGGTTTTGTTTCCAAAGACCTATTGCACTCAGAAAAGTAATTGCTTGCAGTGTGCTACAAAGCTTGTACAGGCCTGGGTTCTGAACTCAGCAGGAGTCACAATCTTTCCAAGAGCAAATTTTGCAGCTGCACAGACAGGTAAAAGACCACGGAGAAGACAGTTCTCCAGAACCGCCCCAAATTCTCAGAACTGGCAAATGAAGTGGCCACCCACTGACAGCCCATCACAGTTCAGACCAGCACAGCACCACCACCCAGCACGCTGGGAAATCTCCCATTACTCAGGCTGAAGTGATGCACTCCCAAGCTTCCTTGATTCAATGGTTTTATTTTTCTTAAGAATACTTCCAGAGTACAGAGAGACATGGACATTTTACAAGTCTTCATATTCAGTTCTTTCTCCAATCCTTTAAAAGAAAAAAATCTGCAATTTGAACCTTTTTCATAAGTGCCGATGCTGCTCTCAGCTCTGGCTTGGAGACAGTCCCTGCCCCACAGAGCTTCCACTCTAAGAGAGAGTGATACAAAGGGGAGGCAAACAGGGAAAATTAGAAGAAGGTGACATGGTTTGTCATGCTGCTGGTGCCACACATGGAGACTGGTACCTATCTTCTTGTGCTGGCAGTCAGGACGGAGACACTGAATAGACCACACACTGCACATGACAGAACAGGTTCAGGTCCTCCCTGCAGGTGTTTGGAACGGCGAAGGTAAAGAAGCTCTCAAGAAAGTTTTCAAGGCAGTCCTGTGACGAGGAAGGCATTGGCTCTATGTAGAAATGTTTGCCTATTTACTTTTTTTTTTTTTTTTAAAGAAAATAAAATTATAGTTAATATGCTAAAAACACATTCATCAATCAGTTGCCTTTACAAAAATAAAATTTTCAAACAATGTGTTTCTAAAATAAATAGGGTTGGAAAAAATAAATACACGTATCCAAGCGATCTTGTTCAAACACAGAAATCCCTGACTGAAAGTAGCTGTGGAGTCCCAGTTAAAGCAGCAACTGTTCAGAACACTCTTCTCCTACAGCAACACACGAAGAGTCCCAAGAAGCAAAGAACAGATTCTTAATAAATGAATGAGATAGGGCTGTGTTTTTCACAGGAAAATACAGAATCTTTTCATCTTTGCTGAACAACAGAGGCTAAAAAGCATTCCATGATACACCCCTGCTAAAATTTTCTCTTCCCAAGCAGTGAGGGGCTAAAATCTTTTATTAGCAAAAACAACAAAAAGGAAAAGTAAAGCCCCATCTGTGAATTTAACTGTTTGTGAAGATATGTGTAGAGTCTCCTGATTAAGCAAAAAATTAATCCTTCTTAAAGATACTGAGCTACTCTTCCTCCTCCCTCCCCAAACAGCAACTCTTATGTACGGAAACAAGACATTTTAATACAACACTGCCTACAGAAGGACTGTTGCAGCACAGGGAGCCAGGGGCAGCTCGACCTCAGGCAGGAGACTTTTACTGCTTGGGAGCACAAGCTGCACCAGTTCGGGATGGTCCAACATGAAATCAATGTTCCCATGGCAGCCCCTCGCACCTCAAGGGCTAGTTCATTGCCTGAGCTCCTGCTGTCAGGAGTCAGTCTCAGTTTGGCCGGTGGTAGTCACAGTGCTCTAGGTAACAGGAGGCAGGGTACCCTATTCCCCACTCTCATAAGGCAACCATACCACACCAGGAAACCAGTTTCCTTCTTGAAGGTTTCGGTTTTTTGTGGTCCTGTATGTCATCTTACTTTTTAAACTGTTTTTCTAGCTATTTAAAAGGAGCAACATACCCAGATTAACAACAGTGGTCAAGTAGGTGAAGAATAAAATGTCCACAATGCAAGCTCTACATAGGTTTACAATGTACTGGTCATGCATAAACCCCTACAGATCCTGGCAGGCATTTAAACATTTAAGTTGATGTAAGATCCAATTACTAATGAACTGACTGCTGAATGGACTGTAGACAGATTGAAATCACTGGTAGGCTCTTCATGTGATGTCACAAGACTGAAGTGATGTTAAATCAGTGGTCATCAACTTTAGCCCTTTTTGCTTTCAAGGAAAGATGCTGCAAGAAAAGAAAATCATATACACAATTAGAAAAATGTGCAACTAGAATGCTTTCAAGTCTTTCATCTCAAATAAATAAATTATCATACAAATATCAAAGGCCACCCTTCCCAAGATCTGCTTGCTACTAAAATAAAGCTATGAAATCAAAAGAACAAGTGTATCCCAAAGTGATAGTCTGGCCTGGTATGAAGTATCATCTTCTAGTACTTCTGTACTAACTGCAAGCAGGGCAATAATTTCCCCCTGGGAGTGAGTTGCCAGTGTGTAAAAACACACAGAGAGGAACAAGTGCTCCCACCATCGCATCTGCATCAACACTGGGAGCACACATGCAAAGCAGAGATTTTAACTCATGTATTAACTCTGCAGCTGCAGTTACACTGGACCTTTGAACCTCTGTGCTCTTAAAGAAAAAGGCCTGTAAAAGTATGGAACAGAGACATGAAGGAAGTCCTGAAAAATATGGAATGAAACAGTTGACTGAGACCACGACCAAGCTGTAGAAGAAAACCTTTTCCCACAGAATCCCATTCAGTTGTAATTTCTTTTGAACTTGACACAGGGATAAAAATTCTCGTATTTCAGGAATCTCTTATTAGCACAAAGATGTATCCTTCAGTAGAAAGGACATCTGAATGCCTATAAATTAGCATAAATTTGTGTCTTGCAGTGGCTTGCTTATTCAAATTTTACAAGTATAATTCAAACGGGAATACTGATAATTTTTAAATGTGTTACAAAGACACTCAAGCCTTTTGGCTGAGGAGGGTAACTGAAACTGGAAAAGATTATTTTCCTCAAAACCAGCACTATCCTCCAGAGCTCCTGGTTATGTGAGGATGAAAGATGCTGCAAACTGAGTTCATCTCTACCATATCAAAAGGATGGCAATGGGAAAATATACGTTCTGATGTGATTTCAGGGATTATCTACAAGAGTAGTAGCACTACCTTGAAAACCAGGTTCCCTCCATCAGGTAGGTAGCACTATTTAAGACAAGCCTTCTTCACTTACAGAAAACAACTCCAGTTTTGCCTGAACAAGTCATTGAGTCACATTCCCCAACACCACCTACCTGAAGGAAAACCTCACCCTAAATCTGAGCCCCTGGAGAGGTCACATTAGAATGTGACTGTGTTGTGTATGGGATGTTACAACACGTAAATATGTGAGTCCAAAGGACCAATTACTGCAGGAGCAGATTTGATAGAACTGGAACATCGGTTCCTCTCCTTTTTATACCATGCTTGTAGAAAGTCTAACAGCAGCTAAAGGCTCAGGGGTCGACCCCATAGGAGTCATCACTCACTGCCTTTGGTAAAAAGGCAGAAAATATTCAGCTACTTAGTAAGTGAATTTATAAATGGTGCCTGGATAATTGAGATGAATTATCAAGCTCAACATTAATAGAAAGCAACCCTTTCAAGTCAACAACATGGACAGATGCCAATGCTGCTGTACACTGTCTCCACAGAGGTATGGCCGCAGGTGCTCCAGGCACCAGAGTGTTTTTCTTTTCTCCAAAAACCTCGGCAAGTGAAAGAAAAGAAACATCATACTCTCACAAAAGTCAAATAGTGTACGAGATGTATCCATTAGAAACAGCCATTTTTGCACCATGGCTGCTCCTATCAACAGATCTCCTGGTTTGCGTAGGTCTGATATGCAAGTGCATTTTTCCACTCAGTATTTTGGAAATAGTTCACTAATTTAGAATATAAAGCTCAGTAGTTATTAATCTCCCCTGGGAAATTCACATGCAAGATCAGTTTGGCAATCTCGCCTGGACAATATTTACACGCAGTGCGGTAGCAACAGCTCCAGCACAACTAACATTTTGATAATATTTAATACCAATCCAATTCTCAGAATGACCAGGGAAGAAGTCTATCAACTCTGTCCCATGTGAATCCATCAATCTAAAGGATGGTGACAACTATTAAAAGATACTCGTAAAGAAAAGGGATGTATATCATACACAAGAGCAGCTGGTCTGTATCATTTCAAGTTTGAACACATCAGAGCTGATTATTTTTTTTTGCAGTAAACATAATTAGTGCTCAAAAAAAGAAAAGGCTCAAACATTTGCAAAGCATGCCAGGACTCCTCTAAAATTACTGTGCAAAGCATGAGCGCTGCCTGGCTATAGTGCTGCTCAGAGAAGTGTTATCAAGGGCCTATGAAGTGGATGAAGGCTCCATTGACCAGAGTGATAAACTATTTACTATCTTTGAGATCATGTCTGTTGTTTTGATAATTGGGGAAAAAGCTTTCTTGCATCAATTTATTATCTTCTTTCTTAAACCATGAACAAAACCTACTTAGTTTTTGTACTGTTAAATAGACAACAAACAAAACAGAAACACTTAAAAAGGTCAGATACAAGAGCTGCTAATACAGCAATGGTACCGTTTGGCCTTTATGCCGATTCCGTACCGTTCCTTGCTGGTAAAAATGAGGTGCCAGTTCCAGAAGCCATGCAGATTCAACAGCAGTCACATCTCTCATGTAGTATTTAGCAGTCTGTATGACTTCATTGTAGACTACCCTAGGAGGAAGGAAAAAAATAGTGTTTGCTATAAAGCAGTGAGGGAGAGAGATGATTAACAGTGTATTTGGGCAGTTGCACATACGCGCTGCCGGAGGTAGTATGTACAGAGTGACAAGACAGTCTTTAAGTTATAATACACCTTCTTATCTCTTTCCCTCTGGTTGCTCACATTACTCTAACACAATCTTTAGACTGCCATTAAAAATACCTTCACATACTATCAGGACATATGGATGTGAGGTATAAAAGAAAGATTATTTCTTATAATGGGGCCAAGGGGGACTCATAACAGATGCTTTGGAAGAGAGACTATTAGTTAGTCTGTGATATCAGGAGGAAGGATGTCAAAGCACCCAAGCCCTCAACTCATAACAAGTAGGACACAAATCCCAGCATGACTATCCCTGGTGCCTGTCTCCAGGCAAGCAAGATAAGGATTAGAGGAATAAATCAGCTTTAACTACCACCAGAACATCTCTTGGTAAGAGATTTAGAAACAGCTGCCCACGTGGAGTCATTCCCTGCCGCCAGCATGAGCAGGCTGCCAGCACGGCTGAGCTATTTCTGAAGTCACCCTTCAGGAGGTGAAGTCATTTTTACCAAAGAAGCACAAACCCACACGCTGAGGGGTTAGTCACCAGAACCACAAGTTGTTATCTGCCTTCTATACACAGGAGAGCTGCAAACCCACAAGGTTTGTGCATTCTCATTAATTGGTATTTTGCTCTCACAGACAGAGAGGGAAGAGTCAAAAATTCTCTTGCCTGCCAAATGCAGCCTGAGACACATCAACTAATACAGCTAAAAAGAAATGTGAGGAAAATCAAACAAGAGTAAGAACACATTTGATATACACTCATACAGACAGAGACTTGAAGCCCTTGGTATAGGATGGGTGCCCAGGCAGCACTAGCACTGAAGCTAGGGTCACCAAGTTAGTCTCACAGGATGCCACGAGCCAGCAGTGTCTTTAGGCTGGTAGTGGGGATGACACATGACTTTGGAGACAGCTCTGCAACACAGGGCCCCAAAAAAGAGATTTAAGTCCAGAATCAGTATTCTCCAGCAATACTGCTGCCACCAACAGCAAACAGGCTGTGAAGCAAAGAGCAGTCAACATTCTGCCAGTGAAGACTTCCAGCTAGCTGTCCCCTGTTCTGCCATTCTGTAGGTCTGGAAGTGCCCAAGGCTGGGATCTGAAAGCTGAGCCCTGGAGGTGGTGTGTGCTGGAGCAAAGAATTCTCCCAGTACTCTCCTATCACTAGGCTTTCTTTCCAGATTAATTTATTCTCAATTTATTCTTCATACTGTCACTCTCTCATAACTCAACCTCTTTCAGGATGTTACCTACTATATGTAAGCTAGAAAATTTCAGAAGTATCTCTGCAAAGTGCTCTTTTTACTATTTCGAACAAATTGTGGTTTATTTTTAATAGCAGTGACAGGGGGGTTAAAAACACTGGCAAAACAGCAGTGAATCAGTCTGGTTTCACTGGCAAAAATCACCTTAGCTACACTCTGCCCAACTCAGCCCTGAAGACTTGGTACAGTTAAGAACAAGTAAGCTGGACTTATTTTCATTTTGTAAGCCCATATAATTGATGGCTAAGATCACATTAGTTTCACTTGTGCAAACCCTCCACAACTGGTGTGGGAGCCAAAATTCAGAGGTAACAGATGAGACTGGCCAAGTTTATCCAAGTTACTATCCTCAGCAAGAGGCAAAAAAGGACAAGAGTCCAAATACTTCAGGTTGATGATGCTGACCTGGTAATTAGAAACCTATTTCTGATTGAAACATATTTCTAGTTGATGCAGAAATGGAATTGTAATAGTTCATATGAGAGCCCTACCATTTCTTGCCCCCATCTGCTGGACAGCTGTAATGCGTCTCAAACTTTCTGCGTCATGCTTTTGACACAGGCCCTCTCCTAGCAAGCCACTTGCAATTAATGCAGCTCCTATTTGACAGGGCATTTACTTAATAAGCTTAATGAAAGTAAATTAATCCTAGGTCTGTCTAGGTACAGAGACTGGTGAGCAACTTGCAGTGCAAAATCTGTTACTTATTGAAAATGGGTCACTCTGCTTTCCAACCTTTGCTGGGCTTTTTTTGACAGTTAAACGTCACTGTCTCCCTGATTTATTTGGATATTGCCTACAAAAAGATGCAAAGGAAATACAAATCTCTGTGGGAACCATGACCTCCTACATCTATTCCTTCACTGATGGAGAAAAGTCATTCATGAAAATGCCTGGATGCTGAGATTATGTTGTAAAGATCACAAAGCAAATGAAAGCAGCTTTAACTTACCAGCGTGGTGGTTTCTCCGCATACAACACTGAAGTGGGGTGGATATGAAGTTCATGGTCATCACGGATAGTCCTTGAAAGCAAGATACTATTTCAGACCAAGAATTTGTTTATTGCTTAACATTTGGTTCCTTTCATCCCTGGTAAGAATGTTTAATAAAAGGCAACAATCAAAAAGCTGGAGCAAATTAAAAACATTTGCCTTTAATGAACAGGCTTTCGGATGAAGCCAGGCTTAAATCTTGTCCAGCAGAACTGATAATTTCATGTCCTAAAAGAGTTCTATCTACATTAAATGAAGTAGCAGCATTTCAGGGTTTTATTCAGTGCAGTGGGAGAGCTACAGCAGTGACACTGCACTTGCTTGTATTAACATAATCTACTATCAGTAACAGCCTCCCACTATCAATAACTCTGATTGTTTATAGTTTCCAAAGAAAAAAGATAAACACTGAAGCAGTTTGAAGATACAAAACTTCAAATATTTAGTGAATCAAACACTGTGTTTCTTATTGCATGTGTTTAGAGAAGTATCTGTTGATTATACTTGGACGCGTCCAGTCCAAGCAGCTTTGAAAGGAAGCAACAGCTGTAATGAAGCTTACATATATTTACCTGTAAGCTCCAGTGGAGTGGAATTTAGCTGCATTAGCAAAGAATCCAGAAACTATGCATCTCAAAACAGGATCTGGATCACCTGAAGAAAAGAATTTTTATGTAAAATAAGTCAATGGAATGGCAAAAATCCCTAAAATACCACTTAATCATCTCAGACAACTTTTCACACTGCATCAGGCTTTGACAGCTAAGGCTGAAGGCAGACAAAGCCTGCAATCTGTTCTGACTTCAATTTTACAGCAAATCAAAATTACTACATAAAAAACTGCTGTTGCCACTGATGTCTCCACAAAGAGTTTCACAGTCCTTAAAGCAACCTTGTGTGACAACTAAGCACTGACATCTAATTCTGCCAGAGCTGTCAGAGACTGGTGCTGAGAAGCAGTCACAGCATCTGTACATACACAGCACTGGAGACTGGATCCCAGGGATTGTGCATCATCATGAACACAACAAAAACAGCTTTTATGACTCTTTTGCTAAGTATGTCCATTAAATATAAAGTCAGTGGTGATTATCTCTTGCTGGAAAACTTAGCTAGCGTAGACTGGACTAAATGTTAATTGTAAAAATGGGCTACAATGCTCTTCTGCAATCATTTTCAGGGAAAAAAAAAAGCTGGTTTTAATTCACATAATTTTTAGGCCAGGGACAAAATACAAAATACAAAGTTTACAAGAAAAGCAGGAAGCAGACTGACAGTTTGGAGACTAACTTCAATATGTATTGGACATTGTTAAAAAATTTTTCACCTTCACTGGACTTCTTCGGCACTTTAAAGCGGACAAGAAGCTTTTTCAGCTGCTCTCTTACAACAGAAGCTCTAACGAGCCCTTTGTAGTTCAGAAAGTGTTCCTGACACCACTGAGAGCTCTTGCTGTGCTGTACAGTGAGAAGAAAGAAAAAATTACAATAAAATACCATCAGCAAAACAAAACCCAATCTCGTGGCTCACATAGCTTTGTTCTGCGTTTCTTCTGTCTCCTGCAACAGATTTATTGTGGTTTTCCCTCAAAATTACCTGTTTGCATAGCAACTTACAAGGGTACATACCACCACTAACTACAAAACATGTTTCAAACGACATCTAAAGAGCAACAGAACAAATGCCACAGGGTATTTTCACACAGATGCGCTTCATTCCTTCATATGTGGTGGAAGAGAATAGCAGCAGACACTCCATTCTCACACACAAAAGCACCATATCATAAACTAGCCTGTTCTCAGTCTCAAAATGTAAACACCCTTTTCTGTACACTGTTTTCACTGGTCTTTCTGCAAAGAACTATTTCACTAGAAGCCAGCACTCACTCCAACAGCCTCTGCATCTGGCTGTTTCTAAGAGAATTAGGCAGGTATAAAATTTAAATGGCAAAATTTCAGTTGGTGCCTGACTGATTGATTTGGGGTTGAGGAGAGGGAAGTTGTCTTTTAAACACTTGAGTGGTTATACTGCTTCAACTTGACTCTGCTGCAAATATACCAGCAAAATAAACTTCTCCCAAATAGGTAGAGGACTTAGAAACCATTAGGTAAAACCTCAGCTTACAGGGAAGTATTAAGATTGGTGTTAAGCCTTAGGTTAAATACACTGGGTGTATATATATATGGTCACTGAAAAAGTGGTTATGGTGATCAATGAGGCTATATTTTAAAAAAAGTCTGCTAGATTTAGATGCAATTTCTAACCAGTAGAACTCAACACATAGAGAAATGATGAGAGAATATGAATTTCATTTGCAATTGGATACCTCTTTTTCCTAGGCCCTTTCAAAAATCCCAATCTCCTTGAAAATACAGTTGTCTACCCATAAGACTCCCATGCTTTACCCAAATCAAGTTCTTTCTATTCCCTGTTCCGAAGAACTACAGAAAGTCTGTGGCAAAATATGACCATAATATCTTTTAAAGCAGAACTACTGCTTGCTAAGTGCTCAGCTTTCAGGATGCTAAAGCCAGAACTCCCAGAATCAGAACTGAGGACCTCAAGTATTTCCCATTCCTGCAAAACCACACACACTTGACCTGACTTACTTTGACAAAGGCTTCATAAACATTAAGCATAGTGAGATGATCACCTTCTTCCACAGCAAACTTTCTGTGTTGCCTGGCCTGGAGAAGAAGAAATATATTTTTATAAGCAGACTTATTTTTTCTAAAAGTCAAGTCCAAAATGCACTCAGTTCCCACCATCTCCCTATTTCCTTGTGACTATTAAAATCCTTACTATATAGGGTAGATCCTCTGGGCAACAACAGTATTTTACAACCCACCTATATTCAGGAGCATTTCTAAAAATGAAATTAGAAAAAATAACTGCAAATGAAGCCCCAAAATCCAAGAGAAGGATGCACTACAATTAGGTTCCTACTACCTATTAAGAATTTAATATATCCTAATACTTTCTTTTTTTTTTTCCTCTTCTTGAAGAGAAGTGGTGATTGGGGAGGTTTGGGGTTTTTGGCAAAATCCTACATTGACCATTATTGTTTTTATAACCATGTTTCTGGTCCTTGAAAGGAGACTTTTAATACTAGTAAAGGACTCCAAGGTACCCACTGTTATTCAGTTTCTAATTGTACCTATAACCAACAGGTTCAGTTCCAGACCTTGCTTCATTTTCACACAAACCTGCAGTCTGTAACGAGCAGCCATAAAATACTTGGCAGAAATCCAGAAATGGAGAACAAACGAAAAGAAAATAGACACAACTGAACTTACAGCCAGAGCTTTTTGATTTGGAGGGATCACAAAAATGTTCTGAATCTGCATCATGGCAGCGATTGTCAAAATCTCCTGGGAGCAGCCAAAATTTCCTGAGAAGTGCAGAAATTCAGTAAAGGAAATTGTCTTTCATTCAACTTAAGCCCCATATAGAATAAAAAGGAAAAGAAGCAGAATTTATTTTTAGAATAATGAACCTGCAACA
>JANHGN010008967.1:1849-80766 GCA_024605025.1 Megaceryle maxima
AAAAAAAAAAAAAAAACACAAAAAAAAAAAAAAAAAAGAAAAAAAAAAAGAATTGAAAAAAAAAAAAAAAAAAAAAAAAAAAAAAAAAAAAAAAAAAAAAAAAAAAAAAAATTACAAGAATCATGAGAAAGCAAAGGCTTAAGGCATTAAAGCCTTAAAACTCATCCTTGAAGCCATGGGTTTTGCCCTCAGCTATCAAGAATATTATGGTATTTTATATATATTTTTTTTTAATGTAAAAGTAATAAATACCTGAGGCAGCATATAGAAGTTAAAGAAAGTGCCATTTTCTAAACAGGCACTCTTAGTAGGCCACCAGGTTATTCTTTTGCTCCAGTGTCTGTGTGGTAACTTCTGAAGAGGCTTCTGGACATTAGATCTTGAAAGTAATTTTCAGAAAGTGGGATCCCAGATCCTACCCTTGTCCTGGACTCCAATATTTCCTTTTGGTCAGCAGCTAGCTCATGATTTTTGGATTGCCCTTCTAATGTTCCTCATGCTGCTGTTTAGCACGATAACCAAGACAGACGGATTCCAAGTAGCTCAAAAATACATATTGCCATTGAGAAATCTGACCCTGAAATGACACTACACCATGACAAGAAAATGCCTGCCAAAGCAGTTGCATAATTGCATAATTCGTATCTCTTGGTACTTTTCTGTGTAGGGTTATAAAAGAAATGGGTTTGTTTTCCTGTTAAATATTGAAGCTGGGAAACGCTTATGTAGATATTAAGCAATTGCAACTAATTTTCTTAGTTGTTTGGGTTTTGTGTGTGGGTTTAGTTTTTGTTGCTCGGTTTTTTTGTTCATTTTTTGGTTTGTTTTGATTTTGGATTTGTTTTTTGTTTGTGTGGGTTTTTCTGTTGTTTGTTAGGGTTTTTTTTAAATATCAAACCAACAAACCAAAACTAAAAAAACCCCACCAACAATAACAACAAAAACACAAACAAAACAAAAACAAAAACAAAAAGCAAGCAGGAAAATATAGCAGTCTTGAGAAAAGGTCTTTGAAGAACTCTTTACATTTGTTTTATGCCTTCCCTAGCTTGTACGTTTGTATAGAAGTCTGTCCTGAATGAGAAATATTAAGGTAATAAAGTTCTTAATTTAAATTATATCACTGAAATGGCAGTTATGAGAATGTGTGTCACCTAATGCTATCAATAATAATACTAGTTAGACTGCCTTACATTCTGAAAGATTAAAAGGTAACAAACAAATAATGTCTAAAACCAGAATTACTGCAAATTCAGAACTGGAACCCCCAAAGTGAGGAAAGCTATAAAGCTGATCTTCTTCCACCTTTTCCTTAAAAACAGCATCCAAAGAAAACCTATTCTTCCATTTCCAAGACTTTGGCAAATGTTTTTTCTCTGCTTTTCTTGGGAACCATACTCACACTTGATGGGCTATGATTGGTTGTCACAGTATATTTTGGGTTGTCCACAATCTTTTCCAAACTAAGTGTGCCACATTGTTCCTTGGGAAGATGCACCCCCTCTTTTAAGAGAGTTTCATCTGAGCCATAGTGTCACAGCTCCAAGAGGAGCTGTATCTCCATTAGTAAATTAAAGCTGCGTTCAACTGTTCCCTGGAAACAAGGATAACTGCCTTGGAAATGCTCAAGTCTGAACTGATAAGCTCTTTCTAAAACTTGGTGACTGTGGCCAAACTGCTTATTGAGAACAACCACAGGTCTCTGCTAACTTCCAAATATAGATCTGGCATGAATGTCCCAGGCTACAACATTTAAGGAATTGCATTCTCAATTTCAGTGGAAGAGATGAATGAATTCCAGAGCAGGGCAAAGTTCTGTGGATTCTTTTAATTCATTAATATGGTCAAAACTGCTGCTGTTTCTCCCTTCTGCTCATCTCAATACATTGTGAGAAAACAACAGACATTGATAGTGCTGAAAGACCGTATAAAAGAAATAAAGATTGTTATTAGGGCACCAATTTTTTTCAGGGTGCCATGGAGGCTGGGAGACTGCAAAAAGCAAACCTCCTTAGGGAGATAGACATAAAAGACTGTTGTCCAGTTTGAAATGTGAGTGAACCACCTCATTTGTGCAAATTTTTATTGAACTAAGAGTTCTGGGAGACTTTGTTGAAGTCAGGGACACGAGGGCTATAGCTACTACTTTTGAACTAAATTCTAATACATGCTCTCTTCTTCTCATTGTAAAGATGAGAGTGAAAAGGAGGAGTTAGACGTACTTCCTTTTAGAGTAGCTGGTGTCACTGGAGCTAACTTCTCAGTCAAATTCCTGGTATATGAAGGCAGGAAATTAACATAACAATATCCCACACAATGCAGTGACTCACCCCCTTTGCACTTCTCTACTTCATCTTGAACATCCACTTCAGACAGGATAGAAAAGTGCTCTCAGTTTTCATACATATGAAATAATCAGGAAGGGGTTTGTTTGCACTGGTTTCATTTAGCTTATTTTCCCAGGAAAAAAAATGGAATGATGAGAAATTAGTCTGCCAGGATTATGACCCTTGATTTCAGCAAAATTATGAATTGGTGAATGGAAAAGGGGCACCTAGATTTAAATAAACTAGATTGACACAAAAGATATCTTAAAATAACCTTTAAAACTCAGCACAGTTGAAATCCATAGTAACAGGGAAAGCATGAACATAAAAATGCCGCTGACTTACAGGTGATTTATACTTAAAGTCTTGGTGGTGGTGTTTCGTTTTGGGTTTGGTTTTTTGTTTGTTTGTTTTTGTTTTGTTTTGTTGGTTTGGTTTTTTGTTTGTTTGTTTTTGGTTTTGTTTTTTTTTTTTCTTTAGATGGCTTTGAGAATCCTGGAACTTCCAGATCATAAATCTAGTACTGGTAGACATTTGGGAGTAGGATAAAAATACTCTTAAATATGATATAGTGACAAAACTCTATTTTAACAAGTATATGTAGTTCTGAATTTCAATGACCTTCACATGTTCTAAATGATCTTCCAGCATTTATAATAGCAAACTTTTAATAATAATCACCCTATTAAGGTTCTTATGCCTTGGGAAATCTTAAGTTTGGACATGTAAATTATGTCTAAATGATTGCCTCACAAACATTAAGCAATATTTCTTGCATTTCCTCTTGGAGTATACAGTACCATGTCGAATCACCCTCCATTCCTACACATTTAATGAATATTTCTAATCCATTGTTAACATTGGAACTTGAGTGTGATTTAGATTTCCTGTCATAATTTGTGCCATGCTATTGTAAATAAATAACTACTTTAACTTCAGTAGTGCATGAAGTTAAATGTCAGAAAACTGTATTTACATTTATACACAGAATAATTACATGCTGATCAGGAGAGTGTAATTAGGGATACTAATATAAAACATTTACCAAGAGCCTGTGTGTTTGCAGAAAAAAAGAATCAATAAGAGGAAACAATAAAGAAGCAGCAGAATATTTATTGTATGTTGTGTAAATTCAAGAACTACAAAAACTTACAAAGAAGCTGTAATTCATTTCAACCAGTTAGTCAACTTAATTCTTATCTGGTAAAAATGTCATATGTTCTCTCTAATGAGTTGGGGGTTTTTTTTGAGATCTTTTAACAACACATGAAGAGCTACAGATCTTGACTGACTTAATGTATTTAAATTTCCCTCATAGAGAACTGGATTTAAAGTGCTCAGGATTACAATCAAAATGAATTGGATGGTTCAGCTCATCCTCTAATGGATTACAACATGAATGTCACCAACTTCATATTACAGTAAAAAGTGTGATCTCCTTCCAAATTTAGAAGTCTGGAACTAAATAGAGTGGCTGGCACCCATCTTTTGATCCCAGAAAGAAAGCAGAGGGAACTAATACCAGTCTTCATTCAGAAGAGTCTATTTCCTGAGCACCTGCTTTTTGACATGGGAAGACATTAAATGAAATCTGAAGAAACATTTAAAAATCTCAAATTAGACACAAGATGTGAATCATAATTTTACAGTTCTGGAATGAAATGTTGATATGCAAGATGTTAGAAAAAATGCTTCTCCTGTTGGTTGTCCCTTTTTCTCTTTATTTTCAGATCCTTTTGGAATCCTGGTTCTGTAACTAGAATTGTGTGAAGTATGGGTGAAACTGCAGCTGAAAAACTAAATCAAAACTTTGAGACAGTAACACATGGCTGCTTTAAGAAGCAGACTGGCTTCAGCAGTGTCTGTGTTTTCCTTTGTAACATGTCTTCACTATCTGTAAGTATGATATTTTCTAGTAGAAATTTTTTGTGGAAATAGATAATACTGAGCTAATAGAAGAGAATAGTCATGTGAAGTGAGTTCACTAGCATAATCACATTTCCAATCAGGCAAAACCAGCAGTGTCGACATAGCTTCAATTCAGTATGAGTCTTGTTTTGAATTTCAAGTACTCAATAAATGGCATTCAAGTAATTATTCTTAGAAATTGTATGTCACATCACTAACTATATATGGAGAAAAATAGTTACAGCTCTTAATTAACTCAGAAAAGAGTAACAAAACTCATCTAATAGAATTATTTGATAGGAACTAGGAGCTCAGCTTTTTCTTTGATAAACTGGACTTTTCTGGTTTGCCATGATACCTATAATATACGATTTTATTTGTTTTGAACAGTATCATGCTGACCAAGTGATGAGTTTAGCCTACGTATTCAGCAACTTAACTATGGGTGCTTTTTAGATGGTTGCTTTTGCAATGAAATAGGCAGCTTGGTTTCAGGAATCCTGGGTAACTCAGATCTATGTACTTTTGTTTCAAACATTTGTTTTGGTTTTGACCCAGGACTCAAGAGTAAAAAGCTGTAGATGAAAATCTGTGTGCACTGAAGGTGAAGAAAATGTTTGCATCAACCATCACACTGTGAAACTGCAGAATGATGAACAGCTCGAGATGTGACTCAGACTCACTTAAGCAAATCCACCATGAAAGGTCAAAATCACTTATGGGGGTTAAATACGAATAAAATGTCACTTTACTAGTCTTTCTAATCCTCAGAAGGTTCAGGGGATGTTTCAGGTTTTCTCTGAAGGCATTTGCCTATTGCAATGACACAGCAAGGATCTGATTTGAATATGTATTATATAAATGGAATAAGGTTAGACTAGAAATTGCAGAATCATGGGGGAGGATATTCCCAATATCTCCCAATGAACTAAGGACTAGGCCTGCCAAAGATCAGCCTCATTAGACATATTTATAAACCCAGGTGAAGGCACTTGTTTAATAACTACATGGATATTGAAAAGGAGAAAGTAATAAAATGTTGTTATCCCTGTTCTCAGAAAAAAAAGGCAGTGAATTTATGCAGGAGCTTGAAAATTTGTCAGTGATGAAAGCACTTCACTAGCTGCATGGCTGACTTCAGCAGAAGAAAAGAGGAGATGGTTTCCTACCTTGCAGGGGCAGTGTTCATACCTGAGATTTAGTTAAAGGATCTCATATTTTACTTCTTTATTTCAGAGCAAATTGAACTCCAGGAAATTGTTGGAATAAGTGCCCCTAAGGCTATTGCAGCCCTAGCTATAATTGTAGCTGAGTTTGAACCTTGATCATATGAAACTGCTATTCATCAAAAGGCAATAGCTTACTAGGACTGGTGGTAGAGATATGCCTTCCAGATGGACTAGAACTAAGATGATGATCTGTGTTTCTGTAGACTGATCAGGAACTTCCTGCAGATGTCTGGGACCTTTTCAGTTACACCATTTCCAAACACTAGGACTTCACTGAGTCATATACTGATGACAAACTGTGAGCAAGATGTTCCAGAAGAGAAAGCAGGGCTGTGATGAGCTACATTTATTTTTTACACACAAATACTGACAAATGCAGAAAATGAGATAAAAAGCTACAGTCCAAGAAAATGGCCAGGATGATTATTGTCATAATACTTGAATTCATGACCCGCTTTCTTTCTCTTCTAGTAAAGTTTTCTGTTTCTCACATGAACTCAGTATGTTCAGGTAAAGAATAGGCTGGTAAAGGCATGTGAAAGGAAGCATCTAATTTCCTCGTGCTTCCAAATGGAAGTTTTTAGGTGGTAGAGCTATCTCTCTCTTAAAGACCTAGTATTAGAAGTCAGTTCCATGCATCACCAACTACAACATTATCAGTTCTTCTATACAGACAGACACTGTTGGTCTTAATGTCAAACTCTTAATCAGAATATCTTCCAAAGTGAATTTTTATGGTTTCAGCTCCTGATTGTAAGACAAGCATCAGAATGCCCAGTTTCCATCCAGTGGCATACAGAAGTAAGTGTATTTATATAGGCTGCATGTTAGTATTTGATGTTCCTCACTACACTCAAAACTTCTTAAGAAGTTAGATCAGTTAATAAATGAACCTAGAGCATGTCTTCTCTAGAAATATCCAGACAAAGAAAATACACTGTGAGCTAAACTTTGATTTTATGGGAAAGAGATAGAAAGACTATCTGTCTAGGCCCTCTGAGGATGGTAATCTGTAGAAGGCCTTAGGCTTAGATGATGGACTCATTGCCATAGACTTTTATATACTAGAATGAGAAAGCCACTGTAGCCTTTCAGACAGGAAACCAGAGTAGGTTGACATGAATTCCAAGAATGTGTTTGAATGACAATAAAACATTTAAGTGTTTCCGCACCCCCAAGAGGTAAGTTCAGATGCCTCCTTCCTTGCCCCTTCCTAATGTGCATTTCCAAAATCATAGACCTTTTTCCTTTTGTATAGCATATCCAGGTTTATGTCCGTTCTCACAACACATTAACCTCTAACTCAAGAACGTGTTTTCAGTGCCAAAGTTGAACTACCTGACCATGTTGCAGTTAAGTGTTCTTGTGGAGAGTAGGTAATATAAGGAAAAACACTTTTACTCTGAATCAGTTTCCATGAAAACACTTTCTGACAAGCAGGCTATTTTTAAATTGATATGTTCTTTTCCTTTATGTAACTCCACCATCATGGACTATATTATACATTTTTGCTTCCAACCTGTGCTCTGTGTGTCATCTACACATCATTCATAGACTTTTGGTGAAAGCAGACAAATCTTCCTAAAATCTGTAATTCAGATCTTCCATGCAAGTAAAAATTACACCTTTACACACACAATTCAAAATACAAGCAAGAGACAATGGAAGAAGACTGGCTTAAATTTAGTGGTGTGCAATAATGGTTCCTGAAGCAACAATGGTCATACATTTAAATTATACTTATTTATAGCTGTGATGGTAACATGAGTATTATACTGGGTCTATCTGAGATGGAGATAATTTTCCCCACAGCAGCCCTCATAGACTTGTTTTGTATTGGTAGCTAGAAAAATATTGATAACAAACCAGTGTTTTGGCTGCTGCTGAGTAGGGCTTGCACAGCATCAGGGCTGTCTCTCCAACATTCCCCTGCCTCACCCATTAGGTTGGAGATGGGTAAGATCTTGGAAGGGGACATAAACAGGATAGCTGACCCAAATTGACCAAAGGGATATGCCATACCATATGACATCTGCTCAGCAATAAAACCTAGGAGAAAAGAGGTGAGGGGATGAGTGGAACACTTTTTACTATGTTTGTCTTCCAGAGCAACTGCTACACTTACTGAAGTTCTACATCCTGGGAAGTGCCTGGATATTACCTGCTGATGTGGAGAATAAATGCTTTGTTTTCCTTTCATCTATGGCCTTAACTTTTGCTTTATTAAACTGGCTTTATCTTGACCCATGAGAGTTTTTTCCCATCTTATTTTCCCTTCCACCCTTCCCTGCTGAAGAGAGTGACAGAGCAGCTCAATGGGCACCTGTCAGCCAGCCAAGATAACCCATCACAAGTTTGGACAATGTTAACTCAAGTTTTCATCTCATTTGTTACTGTAATATGACATTTTGTACTAATTTTGTACATGAAATTATCCCAAATAAACAGTCTCTCTTAGTGTAATTGGACCCTGGTTTTGCAGTAAAGATACATTGACTTCTTGTAAAATTAACCTTTACCTAACATTGATAGTAAAAGGAACAAGAAAAATTTTTGAAGCTTGATATTTTGTAAAACTTCATTCAGAGCATGTTTAGAAGAAAAACTCTAAACTATGAAGAAAATGTATTTAAATGGGGTGTGGGGGGGAAGTGCATTAGCTTTGATAAGCCTTCAAGGGAGTTTTCTTTAGAATAAACCCATGTACAAATACACCTATTACCTGCCTGAAGTTCTTCCGTCTCTCAAGAGCCCAGCGCGTGGTATTTTTATTGTGTTGTGTGTTACATAGTAAAATGTGCATTCTTCTTAACATGTAATTAGTTCCCTTGGGGTTTACACAAATTGCAATTCTTATACACCTGTGGCTAGCACAAAGTAAATTTGAGAACTGGAAGCCTTAGGATCATGTCAGTGTCTACAAACTGCCCACCTGTGATAAGCATAAACTTGCCTCTTGAACATTTTATTGATCTACTATATAAATAATCATCCTGCTCTGGAATTTAAGGTCAAAAAAACATATTAACTTCATGTTAATATCTTAATACTAATATGTTATATTTATATACATAATAATATGTTAATAAAGCATGTAATCTATTGCAAAGAATTTTATACAAATATGTCCATGTTTCTGACCTTAAGTGTTGAGTTAGGAGCTGCAAACTGAGGTATTGGGAACTCTGATATCTTGGGAGGTTCACATGAAGATAAATGACAAGAATGTTCTTATTTATCCTCATCTATTCACTCTTTAAGTGGGAGGCTTCTATATGTTTAATAGATATGAGACATTAAACTAATTACAGAGCTGATATCAGAAGACTGGTGAAAGCTTTTTATCTGAATGGTATTTTTTTATAAAAAAGAAGAAAAAAAAGTAATGTTTCATTGAATAATCTAAACCTACTGTACCACATTTAATAAATCCATGGAGAGATTGTAATCACTGCTCACTCAAGACAAAAAAATAGGAAAATGGTGCAAAGACCATCAAAACAGAGTAAGAATAATTAATGAAAAGGTGCTGGCCATGTTGAGACTTCTTCACCAGGTTGGCCAACTTTTGTTTTTTATCTCAGTAATTGTTCTTGGTTAGGTCTAACAATTCAGTGCAAAAATTCTTGACTGAATATCAGTCGTATTACAATGGACTATAAAATAATTTTTTTTCTAGATGGTTATTTCAAATCAGACCTCAGACAGAATTGCCTTGGTCTGTGTGAAACAAGTTTGGTGATATATGGCAGTTGACAGATAAAAAGAAACATTACAGCTTTTGCTATTTGACATGTCTTTTGGAAATCACAGCTAAGTAATCTAGGATAGCTACACACAAATGTTGAACTGTTATCTTTACGGTAAGCTTAATTTCATGATTTTTGAGTGCTGTGGTTTTATGTGAATAAAGAGGGCAGTGAATGGTCACTTTATTAAGCATTACTACTGCATTTGAAAACTACATTTCTTATATGCGTTCTTAAAATCTATCTAATAAGCAATAATTCAAAATACACATCCATGGATATATCTTGCACATATTACTGCTATGTGAAACTGTGACATACTGGACCATCTTCCCTTTGCTCCCCATGTGTTAAGAGTACTCGAAACAATCCATTAGATAGAAAAATATCAGATATGCTAGAGCATGTGTGCAGGAGGAATCTTTATTCTTCACTGTTATCACAAGATTAATTCAGTTGTTTGAAAAAGTAACAGGAAATTCAAATTTGTCATCTGTTAGCAACTTTTTCTTATAGGAAAAAAAATTGTGCAGAAAAGCGGAGGAGATGGTATAAAGTAGAATTTTATTGGAAATTGACTGCTTTGTGTTTCATGGATTTCCTATACAAATATATAAACCAGTAGTACCTATTTGAAAAGCTCCCTTGGTGTATTGCAGTAAGCAGATGATTTGTTGCAGTGCAGCTGCTAAATACATTTGCCCATCTTTTGGATTCTCACTTAGAAATAAATTACATTCCATGATTTCTTTGCCCACTTGATCCCATTACACCTCAGGTTTGTTTTCTGGAGGAAGGAAAAGGTATGTCTCTGTGTTTGTATGGGGGGTAATCTGTCCTCAAATTGAACTGGAAAGGGTCTTAGGATGCAATGCAATTAGCTTTAGAGTACTAAAATAAGTCCTTAAAGTAGCTTGCTTTTAGAGACATATTTGAAGTTTCTGTTGTTTTCATATCTAAAATGAAAAACCTAGTGATGAAATTTAAAAAACTATCTGCGCCTGCATGGTGTGTACAGCTGTGTGAAGGCTTTTTACTGCACAGATAAAAAAAGTGAAATAAAGGCCTTAGTGGAATTATGTGATTAAGAGATGATGGAACTTTTGGACTAAATCCAAGCTAAAATTATTTGGTTTCCCCTAAATTGATTTGGAAATTAGTAAATGAAACAAACAAACAAACAAAAAAAGATTCAGGAACAGAAGCAAAACAGAATTTTTTAAAAATGAAGCAAGGGATGAGCAAGAAAACAGGATTTGATGTGGTTGAATGGGAACAGCCAAGATATATAAAGCAGAGGACCGAAAGAGGGAATATAAAACAATCTGTGAGTAGGAAGGAGAAGGGAAGAAAAGGGCAGAAATGCAAGTCCTTAGACAGGGACTGAGTCTAGTAAGACTCAGCACTGATTTTTACTGTGTCCTGGTTTGAGTGAGAACAGAACTAATTCTGTTCAGTGATTTTACTTTTCAGCTCAGTTCTTCTAAATAATTAAAAACAGACTCTGTCCATTGTGCCTTCAATCCCAATTGGTGTATTCCCTTCTGCTGTGGGGCCCAGTGTGTGGGACTCTCCTGGTGCCTGGTCCACATCATCAGTGGTGACAGTGATGTAACTACCATCAGGGGGATTGGGTTCGATACTGTTTTTTTATGTATTTGTATATATTCAATTTTTATTATTATTATTTTCATAAAAACTGTTCTAGTTTCCTTTTCTAATTGCTAAGTCTCTGTCCCTTATTCCCTTTCTCTTCCCCTTCAGGGAGGGAGGGGCATTAACAGAGAGCATCTGTTACAGGTCTGAGGGGTCACCCTGACCCTAAACTGTGACATACTGGTAGTTGAAAGGATGTTTCTAAATATCTTTTGAAATAGGTAAGTTTTGCTTGTCGTTTACCTGAAGCCAAAAATAATTGTTGTGGTTTCAGCCCATCCAGACAGCAACAAAACACCACGAAGCTACTCACTCACTCCTCTGATGTGCAATAAAAGGCTTGAGAGTTGAGACAAAAGACAGGGAGAATTCACTCACCAATTATGTTCACAGCAAAATACAGACTCAACTTGGGGAAACAAAATCAATTTAATTTAAACAATAAATTCACCACCAATTCACTAACTGAATGAGGGTGGGACAATGATAATTACTTAAATACATAATCTTAAATACACCTTCCTCCCACCCCTTCCTTCTTTCTGGGCCCAGCAATTCTACCTCCTCCCCCACAGCAGTGCAAGGAAGCAGGGAAATGGGGGTTGCAGTCAGTCCTAGGTTGTTCCATGTTGTTTCTACTGCTTCTTCCTCCTCAGGGTGAAAACTTCTCACAGTCCTCCCCTGTGACAATGTGGCTTTCCTCCTATGAGAGACAGTCCTCTATGAATGTCTCCCACCATCATGAGTCTCTGTCACAGGCTGCAATCATTCCAGCACTGCTCCAGCATGGGCTTCCCTCAGAGTCATGGACTTCTTTGAGAAAAGTCCCCTGCCCCATATTTGTCACCTCGATGGGTTACAGACAGGACTCTTGGCCACTGTTGATCTCTAATAGCTGCAAGGGCTCAGACTCCCACCTCATCACAGGCTGAAGGGGAATGGCTGCTGCCTGCCCTGATCCTTCCTCACTGACCTGAGAGTTGTTGCTCTCACATCCCACCCCTCTCTCCAACACAAAGAACTAACAAGACAGAAAGAGTTCCCAGAACAAAGAAACTCACCAAACAGATTTTTCTGTCTTAAACATGTTATGGCAGAGGTGCTAATTGGCTCAGCCTTGACCAGAGGCAGTTCCAACTGGGGTTGCTTCTTGAATCTTCTTTCAGGAGACATGTCGGTACTTCCCTCCCCATGACCAAAACCCTGCCAGGTACAAACCCAAAAAACAGTGCTGTTTCAGATCTTTTCACTGATTACACTGAATTTTGAATCAGATTCTCAGAGTCAATGTGTTTTAGTCTAGTCATCTGATCAGTAAACTATATGATACTCTATAGCATATTCTTATCATCTGATCAGTAAACTATATGATACTCTATAGCATATTCTTAAAGTGTCATTCCTATATTTTCCACTTCATTTTGTCATTAACATATGTTTGAATGACTTAGAAGTGACTTTTCTGTCCTAATGTAGGCACTTAAAAATAAGACACCTAAATCTGAGCTCGGCCCCTAGACTTCCTTTATAATAAGAAAAATCTGCACACAAAGATGACAGTTCACCTTATCTTGAGTTATGCATTTAAAATAAGCTAGATATATTACCCTCCAGAGTTGCTGGTGTATTACCATTGTCTGCAAGAGACTAGTTACTAGCTGAAACTTTTGTATGAAGTTCAATTAAATAAATCTATTCCCTTTTGTTGTAAAAGTAGTTCCTTTCTTTAACCAAACATTCTTGCTTTTCAAGAATAAGGGTGATTTGGAGCCTAATACCTTTTTACATTTAATTTTACCCATTTTCTTCCCTACTGTTATCTTTTGGGTATCTTCTGTGAAATACTTTTCATTCTGAGTTTCATTTTGAGTTAATTCTTACATTTGTGCCATAAAATCCTTTACACTGCAAGAGAAGCTTCAAAGAACAGCCTCAGAGGTGCAGTGAAGGCAAAGTAAATGAGGAGTCTAATAAAAAATAAAATTAAAAATACAGAGGATGTAAGATCTTAAATTAAAAATCCCTGGGAAATAATGTTAATTTAATGTACAAAATTCCAGTACAAGATTCATATGAAATACGTACTCTTTTCTAAACCCTTCTTCAAGGCAAACAGGGCTTTAAAACTGACAGCTGTTACCTGTGGGTTTGTTGTGGGTATATAGAGCTGGTATCTCAAGTTTATGGAGTATCTGGATGATGCTAAGATCACATGTGTGGGCTGAAGCAACTACTATCCAATACAAATTCCTAAGCTCTTACACTCCCATAAGAAAGTCACAAACTCTGTATTTTCACTAGAGATCATTTATTTCATTTTTAGTACACTCCCACTCCCATCCTTCCTCACTCCTTTTAATAAAATATATTCAATAGATGCTTCCATTTATCTAAAACATAGTTTTATGGGTAGTATTGAATGTATCAACTTACTTGGCTCTAAAGATTTTATAATAAACCTATTTCTCAAGATGATCTTATCAATGTCCACCCCGTCTTTCACCTGAAAATTATAAAGAAAGGAGGAAACTACCATTCAGCTATGTTATACTTTCTATGAGTGTGTTCTTTGTTATTTTTCAAGAATCTCAGTAGGAATTGAAAAAACATTACAATGTCTGCACAAAACTGACTTATTTCCTTACTTTTTTTGCAGTAGTTTCTCATTTTAAGTTTCTGTTTAATGAGGACCCAGTACAGGAGTGTGTTATATGTCATTGCTGTGCTTGTTGAATGGAGATTTTTCTGAAATCCTAGCTGTGAAAGCCAACTCTCTAATTTAAGTTTGAAACACACATGTTTTCCATTCTATTAATCTCTAAACTTTTGGACATAAATTTAAGTGGAAGCACAACTGCAGTTTATGGTTCTCAAGATAAAACTCTCACACTGTTAAATTTCTTAGGTAAAGAACCATTTTCTGCTGCTGGGGCTTTGAAACTCAGGCAAGGCTGTTGCAAGGTATTTGTCATTCCACAGAGATGAGAAATTACTGATTTGTCCTTCATATGACAGTAAAAATGGTACACACTTGTTCCTGCTCCTTTGATTTTGCAGCCCCAAACTTCAGCTTGTGTCATTGATGTTAGTCTTGTGTGTCATACCTGAAGGACTGAAGAAATCACAAGCTGCACAGTAAGTCACTCTCTGCACACGCAGAGAGCTACATCATGTGAAACTCCCTTGTACAAGACAAGCTAGCAGAAGAGATATTCACATCACCTTACTTTAGCCCCATAACATCTGAAAGGTCCATCCTGTTTCTGTTCCCTAAAAGGGAATCTCAAAAATCAGCTCTAAAAGAGACTAAGACATAGTGTGATCATCCTTCCATTTTCCCAATTGTGTTCAACTTTGTAGACATCTCAGATTTTATTCTGTATTCTCTCAGTAACTACTGCTTTCTTATTCCTCAGCAGAATTCTAGAAGCTGTATGCTACACTCTGTGATCATTATACTGTCCAGAACTGCATCAGCTACAGCTAATTAATCTGTGATGTGGTGTACATGAAAAGGAGGGGAGAAACATAGCTAACAACACAGCATTTACTAACTAGCAGCACAGAGTATTGGCCTCTGTAGGGGTTAATATCAGTCCAGCAGTCCATTTTTTTTCCCCTGAATATCTAATTCTGATTATCTTCTACTTGATAACACAATCCACTACCGTGTTTTAAGTTCAGGCCTAAAGGTGAAATTAGCTATAAGGGCAAACGAGGTAAGCAGTTGATTTATCTTGCAACCTGCTTTCCCCTTTGTAAAAAAATGCCTAAAACTAATTCAGGTTAGGCTAGTTAAAGGTATTTTTTGCACATATATGAATCTTCTTTGCACAGAAAGAAAATGTGACAAAAAGGCAAAAAGTAAAAGACAGTGCTGAGCATGGTTCTGCTGAAGCCTAGTTTGTGATACAGGGACAAGCACTGTGTTCACAATTTCAAAGGGAGAAGTGCACACCTGTTTTAAGGAAATACTAACTTGCAGCTGCATTGTACTTCATTTCAATGGAATCCCACTGACCTGATTAAATGGTGCTGTTCCACAGCCACATTATCTCATTCACTTTGAAAAGGAAAGCCACGGACTTGATCAAAATATGCTTCCCCATGGCTGCGTTCTCAGAGCTACTCTCACAGCAGAAACAGATGACGTGAATGAGAAATGCTTTTTGCTAGAATTTTAAAATGAGTATCTGATAGCAAAAATGCTTCCTGCCTCTTCTTTGTTCTTCAGTCTTACAGAAGAACCAGTAGTCCTGACAACTATGAGTGATGTCCTTCCACTCTTCCTTCCCTCCCTTGGGTTTCTATGAAAGTTCTGTCTGTGTGTGGCATAATATTTTGTTAGACTTTCTTGCTGCCTGACAGAGTGAGTAGTATGCTTGATTATAATGAGCTTGTTGAATAGACCAGGAAGCAATTTGCAATTTTTCTTCATTTTTAAGGAGAGAGATGGCAAAGTATTATTTTTCTTTGCTATTAACAGATTATGTTTTTCTTTTACTTTTCATTATTTAAATCCTGGTTTATGACTGAAAGTGGTTGTGAATTATGCCCAAATTCTTAACTTAGGAATGAACATTTAATTCACTGAAAAAAAAACTATTGTCTCTTAGAAATTTTGAGCCACCTAAGAAGAGATGTCCATCATCTTATTGCACTGGAGTTCAGATTTAGGATACCTAAATGCCATATGAGCTGTAAGTGAAAAATACCACAAGAACAGAAATGTCTGTCTTGAATCCCCTTATGGCAAACAGGATATTCCAATATGGACATATGTCAGAAGTCCTAGTCCAAAAATCTGAGAAGAAAAGTAATGTCTGATATAAATAGGCATGTCTGAAAAAGTCATGTCACTTTTATAGATATTGATATCTCTGCTGTTCTATCTCTAAACAATTTATTCAGGAAGAAGATACATCCTGTATGGAAGTTGCCTGTCTTTTCAGGATCTTCTGGGGTGTTTATTTATTTATTCTTTTGCTCTGAGGTCTTTCAGGTTCAGACTTAAAACCTAGATACTAATTTGGCCTATTTATTGAAAAATGTGTGAAAAATGACTACTAGATATTAGCAGCTCTTCAATACCTTTGGTAACTTTTTTAATATCAATCTACATCATTATTTATTTAATTTCTTAAATGCAGATTGATTCTATCATTTTATAACTTCATTGCTAGACTTCCAGTATTTCTTTATGTAACCTTTTACACCTAAATCGAAGTAGGAAGAACAATGACTCAGAGAAGAAAGCATATTTTAGTGGAAATCTGTGCCTTTCATGTTTTTCTATTCTTTAATGAAAACAAACATTACAATGTAAGATTTGGTTTACAATCCGTACCATCTGAGTGGAAGTGGACAATACAAAGCTATGATTTGGGTGTTTGTCCTGGAAATGTAAGACAGCATAATAACGGTGAGCAAAATAAGGGTCAAAGACATATGAATAAGATGGAGGTTAGCTGGCTGTCATGCTCAAAATTAAAAAACCCCTCAACCCCTTGATTTGGATTGGAGATTCCAGGTTCTGTCACTTGTTGGGAAAGAGATAAACAGTGGTCTGTTCACATGGATACAGCTGAGCTGTGACAGAATACGTATGGAGTGCCTTGGCAATCAAAGTTTGAGAGATAGACAACAACTGTGAATGCTCTAACAAAATCCATGGACATTTGTTTCATGGGATTTGGAACTCATCAGTGTAGAAAATGTTATCACAGAGCTAATTAACAGCAGCCAATAACTGACTTAATAGCAGTAATAACCTGTAATATTATTTTCATAATCATCAGTGTTCCTAATGCATCACGCTGATATAAAAAGTTTAGGTCAAAAGCCAGAAACAAAGATTTCCAAGGGTCACAGTGGATAATGTAACCTCTTATGTATTTTCCGAAGTCAGAGAAAATTCTCTGTCAAATGTAGTTTGCTCCAGTCAACCTCATTATGTGGTCAAAAGGTGGAAATATAAGGCAGGGACAAGGATGGAAATTTCTGACACCAAACAAAGGCTGGAGCATTCATGTTTACACTGGTCTGTCCAAATGCTGGTAAGTCAGGAGCTCATCTTCCACTGCAGTCTGGCTTTGTTATACTTTTTTTTTAAATTATTATTATTATGCTCTTACTTATACTGCCAAAAAAGCAGATTGTTTATGAACTGACTGCCTGAGTACACAGCTCATACACTTGCACTACTGTTGGGATTTTCATTCTGTGCATAGTTGGAAGTAACTGCTGGCCAATTTTCACAGGCATGTCTCTCCAGTTATTGCATGACTCGGACTTTGCCACTCACACAAAAGTTTATTTTGATGTGTTGCTGAAATTCTCATCTTCTGGGGGACAAACATAAGAATTAAAGGATTTCTTTCCACAAAAGACCAATGACCCCAGCATTGAACTTGAATTTAAATAACTGAAATCATTCTTAAGCAAGCTTTAAGATGATCTTAGTGTTCTAAGCTTAAGTAAATCTGTGTTAGGTTTCTAAGGGCTTCTAGCTATTTCTCTGCAATGAGCAGAGAACTCTTATTGACTTCTGAGTTCTTGATTTATGACTTACATTAATAATTTGTATAATTTTAAGAGACACTGAATAAAAGGTGTAAATAGCATGTAGGTTTGGGGGCATATTACTTATACAATCGATCTCTATTGAAATTGATTACATAATCGAACCGTTATGGAGTTCTCAATAATGAGTAACTCACAGCCATGTCTTGTACTCAGAATTCCTAGGCCAAATAGGTACATTATAGGTAATCCATTTTGCCTCTGTTTGCTCTATTGTCTGAAACATCCTGTGTGCTAAAATATTTGATTGGATTTAGAAGGAAAAAAAAAACAAAACCAAAACCAAAGGATAATATTCAGTATTTCTAGAGCTGAAAATGAATGAAATATCCTTAGGAATCTTGATAATCTTCATGATTAATTTTATATAACATAAATTTTTAGTGATATTTTCCATTTATTTATTTATTGCTCAGGTTCTTAATGATTTGAACTAACATAAAAATAAACTTAAATTTGCTCAAGTACGGTTAAATCCATTTAGTTCTTCCTCCAAACTGCTAAATGAATGTAACATGTTGTGGATAGATTGGCATACTGACAGCTGTACCGCTTCCCAAGGAGAGAGAGGGAGAAAGAGAGAGAGAGAGAGAGAGTGCTGACTTCACTTGTTTCAGAAGCAATGGAAAATCTTTTAGAAGATAATGATGAACTATAATGATAGGTAAGAGAGCAAGATACAAATTATCAAGCTGACTTTCAATTCAGGCTGCTTTGTAGACCTCATCAACACAACTGGCACGAAGGGGGCAGATAAAAGGTGAATGCAGACTCTCAGTGCTACCCTTTATCTCAGAAAAATCTATTGCCATCATCTCAGAAAGATTATTTTTGCATATAAGGAGCACCAACTCATTTAAAGAGCTGATACATAGCATGAATGAGAGACTTTATATACATGGCAAAGCATTTGGGGTGATTTAATTTATACTCCTGGGGTGAGCTGGGTTTGTTCTGTAAAAAGCCAAGAGTGTCCACATGCCAAAGGCACTCAGAAATTTATAGAGCCTCAGAATCCTCGAGCTATATCTTTAATACTATGCCCAGCTACAGCAGAATAGCTGGTTTGAATTTGGTCTGGAATACATAAGCAAGGAGGCAGAAAAGCTGCTTCACAGACGCTAACAAGATTGACACGGGTAGATGGTGTGAGAGGAGCAGATTCATTCAGTAGAGGCAGACATTTTTAACTCCAGTTACAAAAATCAGCTTCTAAACTGTTGTATATCCATCTACAGCATACTGCTGCATGTAAAACACCTTTGATAAAAAGACTTATGGATTGCTGCAAAAAAGAACCTATAACCTCCCCTTGCACCCTCCCCATTGGTAACTCTGATCCCCTCTCAGACCCCAGCTTGGGTGACTGACTCTGGCATGGCTTGTCCATTCTTGCTGCAGGACAAAGGTGGGGTTGCTATATTCCTTCCTGCCTTTGTCTGGCCCACACATTTTTATAGCTGTTCATATGAGCTCTGAACTAGACAATAATTCTATTAATCAAAAAAAAGGTATTGTTTGCTCTCCCTAGGCTTTGCCTGACCTCAGTCTTCAGCAGCAGGAGGTTATATCACAGATTTTGGAAAGAAGGAGCAGCATTACAGGACATCCTCTTACACCTGCCTCCCACAACTCACTGATATTTTCTCTGCATGTCTATTACTTTCTACATGCTGTGGTTTATTTGGCTTTTGTTGAAGTAATATCTAACTAATTCAATGATCTTTAGAGTTAACCTATCAAAGCAGTTAAGACAGTTAAATCAAAATTTACCAGCCTACTCGAATTTACTTGGTACATTAGCTAGCTAAAGATTTCTTATTGCATACACTGTCTTCAGCTTCTAATTCAGAAAGGTCATTTGAACATCAAAAAAATGCTGAATTGTTTATTGATTTCTTAATTATTCAGTGTTTGTGGTTACTTCTTTATGCTCCACTATACTGTTGTGGTGGTTTTTTCTACTTGAAAGTTTAATAAACAAAAATATTTACAACAAAAGAAAACAGTCTTTAGCCACACAAAGGGAAAGACTGAGATCTTGAAATGTTGCCCTTCAAATGTATAATCTGTTAAATCCTCATTAAGGGAATATTTCCTCATTCAAGTAATTAGCTTTAATTTTATGTATTTGTATAATCTGTATGTGTATGTATGAATAAGCACCAGGACTTAGCTCCATTTTAAAGGAGCAGAGAAAAAGCAGTTGTGAGGCAAACCTTGCAGTTTCACTTAGGTATGAATCTGAAGGGTCTTATCTTTGTCAATAGTTTTTATGGAGCAACATGCATACATAGTGGTATATATTAAAGAAGACAGGATGCCTTTTCCAAAGTGGTTTACAGCACAAGTATGAATTTATATTCCTGTGCTGCATTATATTTCTTATACTACTAATGAACCAATTTTACAGAAGATATTTTGTGGAACTGCTGAAATACTAGACTATTATCCTAAAAATTCTCAGTTCAATTAAGAGCATCCATTTGCTTATGTAAGCAGGAATGCTATTTTTTTTTTCCTTTTTCTTGATTATATTTAAGTTAGTAGAATATCAGTGACTCAGTCTCAAAAATGTAAGAATCACAATATTGGACTTTTACCACATTCTTTGAATTATTAGTACAACTAATGGAATAATTTACGTCAATGAATTTGACTTTTTTTTTTTTTTTTTTCCCCTTTTTCATTATTATGCTAGATAAAGCTGGTCACATGAAAGTCAGCAAATTATTTAATTGAATTGAACTATCTATAGCTGAATGATGTTGCTGATGTTTTCATTTGAACTTCTAATTACAACTTGCCTGTTTTATGTTCTAATTATCATCATACTTCAAAACAAACAAACAAGCAAACAGAAATTGTTGGTTTCCCATACAATCACTACTTAGAGCAATTTTTTATTACCATAAATAGATAAGATCAAAGTGCATTTCAGACTGTCAGTGTCCAAAATCTCATGATACTGTAAAACATTATTTTCCTGACATTTGATCTGACACGTCATTTATTTAGACAGCTTCATTGTGTTAACTAATTTGCTGAATAAAGATTCTTGTGAAAGTGAGAAATCATTTTCATTGGCTTGATCCAACTATTATTGAAAGCAAACCTTTGCAGTGTCTCTTCTATAGCGTTTCTTGGTTCCCTGGAGACTAGTACTCTACAAATGCATTCTAGTGACAAATTATATACAATAGTATTTTTGTTTTATGGACAAATGTCTACTAAGGACTAATTTACCCTTTAAGCTAATTTTACATATGACTCAAGACAGATTTTAACTCAGGCCCTACGAAGGTGAGAGGCAAGGATAATATCTTACAGTACTATGCAACTTCGTCCACAGCAGGAAGATTTCAATAACATTTAAAAAAAACCTGTTAAAATTGAAATATGAATAATTTACAAAACAAGAAACCTCAACTAATAGTCCCTGTTCAAATTCAATACCATTGTGACCTGTAGGCTATGTTACAGAAATGTGTTTTGTCTGGCACTACTTTTGGAGCAAGTTGTGTGATAGATTACTGCTTTTAAAGAAGATCTTAATATAATTTTGCAGGATCTCTCTTCATAGAAAAACCTGAACCTTTTAACTGGCTGTGCCTTACTGTAAGTCATCAGAGATACAGTGCTGCAAAGCTCTCTGGCTGAAATTTTTGTGGGAGACTAGTTCACAAAAGTCTGAATCTATGTGTCATTCACCACATAAGGTGGTGTGTTAAGGCAGATATTTAAGTATAGCATTATAATGTCCAGTTCTTCAATATTCTGAAATTGGATATCTGGTTGAAAACCTGGAATTCCAGACTAGTTAGGCACCTAAGTCTCACAAGACCTGCACAGCATAGTCTATACAGTGCTTATAAGGTTGACAACATTTAAGTAGTAGAGCATACTGGTCTACATTGATACATGTATCTCTTTCAGGGCAGCAGGTATCTCCATGAAACAGTTTTGCAGTCTGAAGCAGCTTTGTCTGCTAAATCTTAGAAAAGCATCATGGCATTGGTTCCTTGGATTGTTTATCTTTTTTTTTTTGTTTTTATTCATTAAGTGTCTATTATGAAAATATAAATAGTCTTCTGCATTAGTGTCTTAAACCAGATAAACAATATGGGTTTTTTTTAATTTTCCCACATGTAACACATTGGGGTGTATCATGTAGTGTTACAAAGATCATGAACTAGATTAATTTGGGGATTAAACTGTACTGGACGATGGGATACTGGAGAGTAATTCATGAAGTCCATGCCATTAGACTAGATACTGTCTAATGTGAAACACACTGAAAAGTTTATAGTTTGTGCAACTCTTGTTCTAAAGACACACTTAGACTGGCCCCTGTTGCTCAGAAACCTATGCACAGCCAAATACAGGGGAAACCTCAAGTCTCTGCTCTCAGCTCAGTGTGTAAAAATTGGGCTACAGAGCCAAGATTACTTTTGCTGGATGGACTTGTGGTTTGATGCTCCTACTTTCTTGAATGAATAGTGTTTCAGCTTCATGAAGGAACTGGGAATTAAAAAAGTGTTATTAAGTCTTTGAGTGTTTTGCAAGCTATCATTTAGCTATGTTGTAAAACATAAATTCAAATCTGCTGTGTCAGAATTGATCTAATGGGTTGCATTTTGACCTTCTAAGTAAGGAGCCAGCAGTGTGCCCAGGTGGCCAAGAAGTCCAACAACACCTTCTCTTGTATCAGAAATAGCATGGACAGCAGGACTAGGGAAGTGATTATGCCCCTGTACTTGGCACTGGTAAGGCCCCACCTTGAATACTGTGTTCGGTTTTGGGCCCCTCACTACAAGGATATTGCGGTGCTGGAGTGTGTCCCAAGCAGGGCACTGAAGCTGGTGAAGAGTCTAGAGAACAAGTCTTATAAGGAGCAGCTGAGGGAACTGGGGTTGTTTAGGCTGGAAAAAAAGGAGGCTTAAGGGAGACCTTATCACTTGCCACAACCACCTGAAAGAAGGTTGTAGCCAAATTGTGCCAAGGTAGGTTTAGGTTAGACATAAGTAAAAACTTCTTCACTGAAAGCCATGTTAAGCACTGGGACAGGCTGTCCAGAGAGGTGGTGGAATTACCATCCCTGGAAGTATTTAAAGACATGTAGATGAGGTGCTTAGAGACATAGGTTAGTGGTGGAATTTGCAGTGTTAGTTTAACGATTGGACTCAGGATCTTAAAGGTCTTTTATAACCAGAATGATTCTATGGTTCTATGACCCTAACCACATATTACACAGTGAAAAAGCCCCTTTACTATAGTATCTTATTTTTCTAACAGTTAAGGAACTTTTTCCTGAACCATGGAAGTTACATGGGATTTTTCTGAACTTTTCTGATCAAAATACCTGCATAGACCTAAGTAGCAAGAGCTTCTGAATCATGTAACATAGATTGTATGCGACTCAATCCGTACTAAATGATTACTGTTTAATACAATATTGCATCTGTTCTGGCTTGAGTGAGAACAGAACTAATTCTGTTCAGTGATTTTACTTTTCAGTTCAGTTCTTCTAACTAACTGCACTGTCTGAAGTTAGCAGCCTGTTTTCACAGACAGTGTCTGCTGCTGGCAGTGATAACACCCCATGGTTAAAGTTAGTACTAAGGATTGGTGTGCAGACCAAGGCCACTGCTGGATCTTGTGTACCACATTGGGGGGTGCAGAAAAGTGAAAGGCCGCACCTGCAGGGAGGAATGGACAGGGCAGGTGACCCTAAACTGACCAACAAGGGATAACATCTGATAGATGTCATATTTGGTATTAAGCTGAGGGATTTGGAAGGTCTGGGGCTCTTCTTCCCTCTTGGACTGCTTTGCCAGCTTTGCTTGGCTTGGCTCAGGTCCTCTTTCAGTTCCTTCCTCAGAGCATCCAAGAAGGACTCTGTCTGTTCTGCCTTCAATCCCAGTTGGTGTGTTCCTGAATCTGGTACCAGAATCCATCTCCTGAACGCAGTTCCCATCTGCTGTGGGACGCAATCTGGGACTCTCCCGGTACCTGCTCCACAGCATCAGTGGTGACAGTGATGTAATAACCATCAGGGGGGTTGGGTTCAATACTGGTTTTGTATGTATTTGTATACATTCCATTTTTATTATTATTATTTTCATTCTCATTCAAGCTGTTTTAGTTTCCTTTTCTGAATCTTTGTACCATGCCCACTATTTTATTCCCTGTGTTTGTTTCCTGTGTGAAGACACCATGGCTAACATTAAGTACCCAAAATAATTGCTGAAGAAAGGAATGTTCTCATCCTATGCTCAATATAGTTAATGGAGAAAGAAAACATGTGCTTTACAGAGGTTATTCAGCCCACCTTGTTTTGTCCACTGACTATAGAAGGAATGTACACTGCCAAGTTCATTGCTTTAATTAGCTGCCTAAAACTAAACTGGGATTTTGAGTTTTGGAGATTGTTCTGAGCAGAACCTGAAAGGATAATCCTTGAAATCTGCAATATTTCACTGATATAATATTTAGTTTAGTTAAGGAACAGTATTTAAATGTAAGAGACACCAGAAAAAAGTTTCCTTGATTTCCTTGAGTAGGAATCAAGGTTTCTTGGTACTAGAAGTATTTTTATTTATGCTGCAAGTATATATTCATAAAATTTTGATGTCTACTCATAATGAATTTGCATGTATTTAATCTTTCTTTGATGTTACTATTCAGAATTTTACTTTTCTTTTCAGTGTGTTTATTGTTTAGAATTATGTAAAAACCCCAAGATATTCACAAATAAAAACCTACTTACAGTCAGCATACTACAGTCAGTGCAAAATACTTTTACAAAGCTATGAGATCAATATGACAGACTGCGCTTGAATAATATCTAGTAATTAGTAAAGATTAATTTGAAGGAAACAAAAGACATTGAATTTATCTTCTTACTTAAAGACCAGTTCTTTTGTTACTTTTGAATTGAAAAAATTGCAAGAGCCAGTAATGACACTTAGTGCTTAATTTAGGATTGTAATGGTCAAAGTGCATGTCCAGAACACTAAGTACAATTCCTGAAATGCTAAAATGTCTCTCAGGTCTATGCAAATCTTTATTCAATTTTTACTTTGGACAGGTTACTGAGATGAAGAGGAAAAAAGCCTATATGCTACATGGAGTCATATTCTGGATCAAATGAGGGGTGAGCCTGGCAACTTGCAATATGCAGAGCTTGTGTTCATTTGTATTACAAGTCCATCCAAAATAATGAATAATAGGGATTTCAACTAGTATAGAACAACACCAATAACTTTTGCGTACTATCATAGAAGTAGTTTGTAAGAGCTGTGATGGCTTATAGCTCTTTACAACAGAGTTGGTAGAGTTAAAACCAGAATCTGGGACCTTGTTTTCAGTAGGTAAACTTTCCTAAGAAAATTAAAGCAGCACATAGTGTTTTGCTTATAATAATGAAAGGCTATGTGGATCAAGTGGACATCTTTCAAACAAGAGGCTTACACAGCTTTGTAGGTTCTCTGTGTTGCGGTAGATTTGTGGCATATGTGGCATGGAAAACAACCTAAGATCCATTGTACTTTTCACATAAATGATGAAAACACCATACAGCAGAATCAAGCTTCACCCATATTTCCAGGGCCAGAGGTCTTGAGCAACGTAAAATATGGATCCACTTTATTAATTGCTTGAATAATGAGGTCTACTACTTTCTTTTGAAGAAAAACCTGTTCTATGTTTTTCATATTCAACAACTTTTATCTTCTTCATTTGTTTTGGGTAAAATCTACAGGAAAAATAGGTAAGTTCTTTAATTAATGATAATATTTGGATTCTAACTCTTCTATAAGAATTTATTCTTTACCAAAGAAGGGATAAGAACTGAAATGCTGGAAAAAAGTAAACCTGCTGTGTCAGGAGACATGCCAGTCTCATAAATGAAGAGTGATAACCCTATTAATGAGACTGAAAGGAAAAAAAAAAAAAAAAGAGGCTAAACAAAAAATGTTTGAATAATGATCTAATAGGCAGGTTCCTTAGTAGGAGTGTGGATTTTCTTTAACCTCCTGTATTGTATAAAGAAAAGAGGACTTAAACGCTAGACAGGTTTGAAAACCGATTAACATTTGAGTATTTATTTCCAGTTGATACAGTTAAGTATGTTTGCATTAAGCAGACAAAGTAGCTAATTACTACTAGTGAGAAGTATGAATAATTTGACTCCTTGTGTATTTGTACAGTGTGAATTAAACAAAAAACGCTTTCAGAAGAATCTATGCAAGTTCTGTAACTTTCATTATAATAAATATATATATGTAAGAGAAGAATATCTTAATTTAAGAATTATTCCAAAAATTGAAAACATTTAGGCTCAAGACTATGTGTCCAAATTTGTATCAAGTGCTTCTTCACTGGTTCTTTGAAGACGTATACACATTTTCAGTTCTTATCCATTGAGAAGTTTAAGATTAATGAGTTGTCTAAACTGGACAGGTTCTGCAACTATGTGATCCAAGAATAAAACTGAAATCACAATAATTTACTATGACTTTCAATTATATGAATTATTGTAGCAATAATATCAAGAAGTATGATATTTTAAGGAAAGAAATAGAAAAAAAAAAAAAATCCCTATTCATGTTTCTCCTCCTCCTAGAAGATAATATACAGGACTAGAAAAAAGCAGATCCATCTGTGACAGTGACACACTCTGTCACCATAGACACAATACATAAAATTCTGTAAACTAAATTCAGATTAGGACTTTGGAATGTATGCAGAAGCAATGGGTATAAACAACATTCAAAACTTAAATTGTAACACTGAAAATCTTTATTACTCCACCCCTCTATTCATTGGTAACTTGAAACTATGCATTTCTCCACCTAAATACTCTACTGAATCTGCTCTGCTAGGCTTTCTTAGAATATATCCGTCATGAATTAAGATGACCTTGATTCCCACAAAATTAAGTTGTTGCGGCTCTTTTTTATTAATTTTTTTAAATTTTTTGTTTGTTTGTTTTTTCCTTTTTATTTTTTGTCCCTACAACTAGAAACTAGATTGTAAAATATCCTCCTTTTTTTTTCACTATGTAATAATTAGGATTCCACATGTGCTCAATTAGTTCCTCTGCCAAAGAAAATTACAGCCCATATATCCAGTTATTTATCAGATACAATTAAATGAGATTATATATCATTTCATCTAGGGAAACATTCTGTCCCAGTTTCCACAAAAAACTTGGGGGTGTGGCGAAATTAATTTGCTAAATATTGATCAGATAATCAATAACATTCAGACACAAAACATCTATTGTAATAGTCAGAGATAAATTTCCAAATGCAATAAATAATATGACCACGTCAGCTTGTTTTCCAGATGGTTTAAACACTCAAATTCTTTACCTTATTTCATGTATTCAAAGACATATTGCAACTATGAAGGTCTACATTCTGAAACAAAATTTTCTATAAGATTGCAAAAGAAATTCCACTGTCAAGAAATTCCACTGAAGTATTTCATATTGTAATAAACCAATTTTATTTTTAAATAATGTTAGTGAATCTAATTTTTTTTTTTTTTTTCCCCACAATCACCTGATTATCATCAGGCTTTGGCCAGCTCTCAGTCCCAAAGTAGCATACTCCTACTTTCTCTGAAGTTTAGAATCTCAGGTTCATACTTTAGGAAGTGGCTTGGTTTGAGTATTTAAAATGCAGACTTTTGCAGGAATTAAGACTTCTAAGTGATAGACATTTCCAAACATATCCTTTCCATTGGAAAAAAAAATAAATTGTGACTTGTCTTCTTCCAAGTCACGAGTATTTTTATAAATATAATGTAAACTGAAATATGTTTTGGATTCAAAAGGAAAATTAAAAAGCCTAACAATAACAAAAAACGCAGGATACAAGAAACCTGTTATGTTGAGTTTGTGTCTGGCAGGGTTTTGGTAGTAGGGAGGGAGCTACTGGCACGGCTCCTGTAAGAAGCTTCAAGAAGCACCCCCCAGCTCCAAGTCAGATCAGCCTCTTGCCAAGGCTGGGTCAATCAGGGACTCTGTGATAACATATTTAAGAGGTGGAAACCTCTTCAGTGAGTTCCATTGATTTGGTGGTTCTTTTATTTCTGAAAAGGAGTGGGTGGAGACAACTATGTAGACACCCAGGTCAATGAGGAAGGAGGGGGAAAAGTGCACAGCAGCAGCCATTTCCCTTCGGACCATGGTGACATGTCAGGCTGAGCCCTTGCAGACCATAGTGATCAATGGTGGCACAGAATCCTGTCTTTGGCCCATGGAGCACCCCATGCCAGAGCAGTTAGCTACACCCAAAGAAGGCTGTGACTCTGAGGGAAGCTGACACTGGAAAAGCCTGTTGCTGTGAGAATTGCAGCCTGTAGAAAAGACCCACACTAGTTGGAGAAGTTCATTGAAGATTATCTTCCATGGGAGAGATGTTATATTCCCACAAGGGAGGACTGTGAGGAAAAAGGAGTGGCAGAAACAACATGGGACAGACTGACCACATCTCCCTTTCCCTATGCCCTTCTGCTGCCGGGAGGTAGTAGAGAATCAGGAGTAGAGGTGAGCCTGGAAAGAAGGAAGGGGGTGTGGTGGGGAAGTGCATTTAAGATTTGGTTGTATTTATCACTGTCCTACTGTGATTCAACTGGTAAATTTGTGTTGGTTTTGTTGTTTAAACTGAATTGACTTTGTTTCCCCAACTCAAGACTATCTTTTGCCCTTTACCATAATTGATGAGTGAGCCTTCCCTGTCCTTTGTCATGAACCTTGAGCCTTTTGTTGTATATTCTCCTCCCAGTCCCACTGAAGGGGAGTAGGAGTGTGTGAATGGCTTCATGGTGCTTTGCTGCCAGCTATGTGGGCTTAAATCATGAGATCCACACTTAAATTTTTACCCAGAATTCATTTTCCACATCTCAAATGAGTCCAATTACTAGTATATTTAAAAGCACGTTAACTTACAGAATGAAACAGTTACTGAACTTTATGTGGTTAAACGAACCACTTTCAACCCTTATGTTTAATCACATAAAACTTGGGAAGTCTTTTATTTAAATGTGAAATTAAACTAAACTGAAACCTTGAAATTATTCTACAAATGTAAGTCTTGTTTTCCAGTTAGTTACCATCAATGAGGAAGGAATAAACATAAAATTCATGTGGATTTATGAGGAAAAGTCTAGTGGAAAGCTATTTTCAGAGTTGCTTGTGTGCTTGGTGGGGTTTTTTTGGGTTTTTTTTGTTTGTTTGGTTTGGTTTGGTTTTTTTTTTTGTTTTGTTTTGTTTTTGGTTTTTGTTGTTGTTGTTGTTTTTTTCTTTCTTTTTTTCTTTAAGAGCTTAATTTTGTGGAATTTTGTGGATTTTTCTTTTTAACAAAATGATTGTTTCAAGGAGCATTTTTTATCCTGCTGCAATTCTATGACTGTTCCAAGAATCAGTTGCCATATCAGCTACTGACAGTACCTGAAGATTCTCTATTTGTACTTGATGCTTTCTGCTATAGGAGGAACCAAACTTTTAGAACCTGAACATGGGTAACCCATTCCAGAACATCCTCGTTCCAACTCTAGCCCTTCCAAATAAGCCAGTATGCATATGGGTCAGTGATATATTGCTGACTAGAAAAGCTGTATCGCGTATTATTTTATAGTTTATATGCAGTTATATAGTTTATAACAAATTTCTAAGATTCACAGAGAATCAGAATCATCTAGGTTGGAAAAGACCCATGGGATCATCATGTCCAACCATTCACCCTACTCTACAAGTTCACCCTTAGACCATATCCCACAACACTACATCTAAGCGATGCTTAAACACATCCAGGGATGGCGACTCAACCACCTCCCTGGGCAGCCTATTCCAATATCTCACCACTCTTTCCATGAAGAATTTTTTCCTAGTGTCTAGTCTAAACCTACCTTGCTTCAGTTTGAAGCCATTCCCCCTTGTTCTATCACTAATTACCAGTGAGAAGAGACCAGCACCAACCTCTCTACAATGTCCTCTCAGGTGGCTGTAGAGAGTGATGAGGTCTCCCCTCAGCCTCCTCTTCCTCAAACTAAACAGACCTAGATTCTTTATCTTACTGTTGTAGTCACCAAGGCAAAATATTTCGATATCCTATTTTAATTTGTTGTCTAGCTTCCTGAAGAGCTCTTTTTTTCCTCTCATTTTCATTATGCATTATAAGACAATATCATTATTTGCTTTGGCATCATTAAAATACCTCAATGCTTAAGTGAAGAAAAAAACTGTAATAGAAAACCAAGATTTTTTAAAAATTAGCAAAAAGTCAATTACTTTTTATTATTCAGTGATATAATACATATGTTAAGCTAGAATGTCTTTAAAAAACTGAGAGGACATTCAGTAAAAATTTCAAATACATTAACTCTCCAGAAAATAGGTCCTCTTTTACACAGACAAAAAGCTGTACTAAAGAACTATGCTGCATATGACACTTTGAGTTAGATCCTGAAATAATCTGAATGCACTACCAATTATAGACAGATGCATCCTGACTCATGATATTTCAGAGCTAATTGAAATACTGACATGGTGTTTAGGGTGACAGCTTCAATTTCCCTCTTACTCTTGATTCCTACCAGTTGACCATGAAGACATGTAATACTGCATGAAAAGATATCAGGTTTCACAAAGCTACAATTTCCATTGTCTAAAAAACAAAGTAATGGATAGAGCAGTATTTTGCAATGGTCTATTCTGTATTGTGATTAGTCACTGCAAATAAGTCTATTTTATAATCACTTTTATTTAGCCATAGTGAATGAACTTTGTACCCATGAAAATGGAGTACAGTACCCATCTTTCACATTCATAAATGTTGATATTTAACATTCAAAATATGTGAAATATTTATATTAGAAAAAAAAAAAAAAAGCACCAAAAAACCCAAAGCAAAAGTCCCTCATAGAGTTCTAGCAAGACTCTAAACCAATACGTATTTCATAAGAATATACACCCTGCATAACCTACACAGATATTAACAAATAATCAATAAGTCAATTAGTAAATATAACACTATGTTACAGATTTTTTGTAATTCTCGGAAGTCTTATCTCTGTGTTGCTTTAACCTAGCTTTCTTTTCATGGGTGTTAACAGAATCACAAAATGGTTGGAGTTGGAAGGGACCTCTAGAGATCATCTAGTCCAACCCCACCACCAAAGCAGGTTTGCCTAGAGCACATTACAAAGGATTGCATCCAGCTGAGTTTTGAAAGTCTCCAAAGAAGACTCCACAACCTCCTGGGGCAGCCTGGTTCAGTGCTTTGTCACCCTCACAGTAAAGAAGTGCTTCCTCATATTTAGATGGAACGTCCTGTGTTCCTGCTTGTGCCCATTGCCCCTTGTCCCATCATGGGGCATCACCAAAAAGAGTCTGATACTATCCTTCTTGCACCCACCCTTTAGATATTTATAGACTTTGATAAGGTCTCCTCTCAGTCTTCTCTTCTCCAGGCTAAATAGTCCCAGCTCTCTAAACATTTCCTTGTAAGAGAGATGCTCCAGTCATCCAGTGGTTCTCTGTCCCTTTTGAACCGGGGAGCCCAGAACCAGACATAGTATTCTAGATGCGGCCTCACCAGGGCAGAATAGTGGATGACCTCCCTTGACCTACTGTCCACACTCTTCTTTATGCACCACAGGATACCATTGGCCTTCTTAGCCATAAGGGCATATTGCTGGCTCATAGTTAACTTCATGTCTACCAGGACTCCAAGGTCCTTCTCCTCAAGGCTGCTTTCCAGCAGGACGACCCCTAACCTATATTGATGTATGGGGTTGTTTCTCCCCAGGTGCAGGACTCTAGATTTGCCCTTGTTGAATCTCATTAGCTTCCCCTCTGCCCAACACTAGACCCTGTCCATGTCATGCTGGATGGTAGCACAGCCCTCTAGTGTGTCAGTCACACCTCCCAGTTTTGTATCATCAACAAACTTGCTGAGCATACACTCTGTCCCCTCACCTAGGTCATTGATGATGTTACATAAGACCAGGCCCAGTACTACCTCCCTGAGGACCATCACTGGCTACAGGCTTCCAACTCAACCCTGAACCATTGATCATGACCCTCTGAGCTCTATCACTTAACCAGCTCTCAGTCCACTCACTGTCTACTCATCTAACCCATACTTGCTGAGTTTCCTAATGAGGAGGTTATGGGAGACAGTGTCAAAAGCCTTGCTGAAGTCAAGGTAGATGACATCTCCCCTCATCTAGCCATCCAGTTATGACGTCACAGAAGGCTATTTGATTGTTAAAATGTGATTTTCCCTTGTTGAGTCCATGCTGACCTCTCCCAATAACTTTCAATTTCTTCCATCACCTTTCCAGGGAAGGAGGTGAAACTAACCAGTCTGTAGTTGCCTAGGTTGTCCTTGCCCTTTGAAAGACCGGAGTGACATTGTCCTTTCTCCAGTCCTCAGGGACCTCTCCTTTTCTCCATGACCTTTCAAAGATGATGGAGAGTGGCACAGCAATAACACCTTCCCCATCCCCCAGCTCTCACAGCTGCATCCCATCAGGGCCCATGGATTTATGGATGTTGAGTCTAAGTGGTCTCTAAACTGGTCCTCCCATGCAAAGGGATAGCTGTCTTCTCTTCAGACTTGGTCTCTTACCTACAGGGTCCAGGGTCCACAGTGTGGACTCACCACACCAGACCTGGTCCCTCTGCAAGTGTGAGTTGCCCACTTTGCTCACCCAGGTGATGCCCTGGGTGACACCCACTCGCTGCTTATTTGCTCAGTGCTGCCGAAGTGCTTCTATTATGTCAGGGGGCTGGGGGGGGGTGGTCTGGTGGAGTGCCGGCTGTGGCGGTCACGGCTCATTTAGATCTGCCGCCGGTGCTGCTGCTCCGCCCGGGCCACCTCAGCAGCCACCCACCAGCTGCCAACCCGGCACAGCCGAGCCGCTTTCCCGGCTTCGAAAAGCTCCCGAAGAGCCCCGTGCCGGCCCTTTCACAGCGATTCCCTTCCCCGGTGCGGACTGACCCGCACTGGAACTGCTCTTCTTCTCGAGATACTGGCATTGATTACTCAGAGACTCTGGATTTTCTCCCGATTTTCTGAAGGATGCATGTGAATGGTATATAATGAAAATAATTAAGGAATACATTAGGTAACAAGCTTTACAAATTCAACAACTGTGAAACAAAATGTCATTTATTAAATATTTGTTTTAACCAACTAATATTTTTTCTTGAAATCGAAGTTTTTTATGAAGTCGTAGTGGTATAAAACATCTCAGGCACTTAGATACTAATGCTCAAGAATTTGAAACATGGAAGAAATCATAGAAAGTCATACAAATCAGCAGTAGAAAAAAAAAAAAAGATTGAAGTTATTTTAGAACTAAGCAGTCCATTATTTTGTCTCATCCCCTGATTTTAGCTCCACCTTTTACATAAATATTTAATAATAATAAAAACAACAATATTCATAAATGAGAACACAGTCCTCAAGAAGAAGGAAAATTATAAAATTATGTTAAACTTTCTCAAATTTTGTCATTGTTATTTCAAGTTCAGTTTTTGGAGGGAAAATGATTCTTGAGAGAAAATGTTCTTAAAATCATGATAACTGCCATTTACAGCCACTCAGCCATCAGCAGATATATTTTAAACATGTACATTTTTTGCCCACTGAAAAATATATATTTATAAATTCTGTTTCCTTCCAAGCAAAAGATACCTGCAGTTCAGGTGGAGGAAAACGGTGATTCAGTAAGCCTACTTTTGTGGAAGGAATATATAAATCTTAATCTGAGTCATAATTCATAAATATTAATCTCTTTTCTTTGCACAGGAAGAATACTGAATCTGTTTTTCTTAAATATCTAAAAACAGATGGGATATAAAACTTACAGAATTGTTGATTTAAAGAGATGATTTCACATCAGCTGGTTTCTGGATTTTTTTATGAAAGTCTTTCATGATCACAGTTATTATGAAATAACCATTCAAAAGTTGATTCCAGTACTTTGAAAAATGAAATTCTCTTCAGTGAATTACTACATGAGTTGTTTTTATTAACTCCAGATCTAACAGTTCTATTTATTTTTTTACCTACATTCCTATACATATATTAAAATTTATCTTTAAAATAATGTTATTACTATCAATTAGTTGACTTCTGCTATAAACATAAAATGTATTCATTTAAAATAAATCACTCCCTAGTGATTCTGAAGGAAAGTTGGAAAGTTATTACTCAGGTATTTTTTTCTTCCTGTTTTGGTAACTTTGAATACAAAAGAGTCGGAAGTGTTTCACATTAATTCTATAATTATTCCTAAATTTTGATTGCTGTTGTGCTCATCTCTAGTTCCAGAAAATTGAGTTGGAAGATAATCCATATTAAGACAATTTTTTAATTATTTTTTTTTTTACCCCACATGTCCAGCCTATTATATTGACATCTTTAGAAAATAGTAAATTTGAAGTTGTATCGGGGTATTTCATTCAGCAACTTTTGATTACTAGAAGATTTTAAGTAACCCTAAAAAGGGCTCAGAATTCTAGCTTAAGAAAAAAATAAATATATATCTGAGATAGCTGGAAGGAATGAGGTTTACAAGGGTTGTTCATGGATTCTCATAAATGAATATGAACTATTATCCGGCTTACTTGGAATGAATCAAAGCGACATCAACTGCCTATAACTGACTAACAGATATATTAATTATAATGCAGGTATGTTTTGTTTGTTTGTTTGTTTTGGTTGTGGTTTTTTTTGTGTGTGTGTGTTTGTTTTTTTTTTTTGTTGTTGTTTTGTTTTTTATTTGGTTGGGGGTTTTTTGGTTTTTTGGGGGGTTTTGTGTGGTTTTTTTGGTTTGGTATGGTTTGGGTTGTGTTGGTTTGGGATTTTTTTTGCTACAGACAGGCCCCACTAACATTTCTTCTGAAAAGAATGACCAACTCTAAATATTCAATATTAAAAAAGAGTTACAGTTCTATAGAGCATTGTGGTTTATGAGTAGTCTTTAGAAAACAGATTGGAATCTGATAATATGAACTATAAAGCCTTAGGGTGTTGAAGTATACAGAGGTGCAAAAATCACCTAAATACTAAATAACAAATAGTACAGGGTACTATTACAGTGGGAACAAAACTGTTTGCTTTAATGGCTGTAATTAAGCAAAACACATCTTAATGCAGCTAGATGCAAGGAGGGTATCAGTCAACCAAGACTTCAGACTAATTGTTTCCCCTCTGTCAAAGCTACTAATATAATCCTATGACAAGAAAACTCATTCACATGCAAGAAGGAGTAATTTGTCTTTGTATTCTACATTAATAAAATAACTCTTAGAACACTATTCCCACTACTCATGTCCACATTTGGACTGCTCAAGAGGTTGGAAATAAAACTGTGATTTACAGAACTCATTCTTAGTGAAGAAATGAGTGAACAGTTAGTGGAAAGAAGAAAAATGAAGAAAACCTCCTTTGGGATGGGAAGCCCAGTCTTCATATCAGTGACATAAAAAACCCAATTGAATAAATATTACAGTGTTCAGTGATGTAACCAATAGAGTTTGCATACTCAACTTCAGCAGTGAAAAGCACAATGTGATTAGAATTGGAGGAGTCCCATTACTCCTGCAATGGGATGAAAACAGTTTATGGGGTGCTTAATCGAGTTAACAGGAAATGTCAACTCTTTGTTGCATGAATGTGAACAATTGCCTCAGAGATGCAACAAAGTACCTCCATAAAGCTAGAATTTGGATCCCGAAGACTTTTACTTTGACATGGCACCTTCTGAATTATTACTTACTGGTAGATCAGTTATTCAGAAGAACTGTGTTTTAGGCTGTCATCAGACTGTGGAGGCTTAAAATTTACAAGTTTCACATCTCAGTGTTATTCCTTAGCCATCACATCTGTGGTACAAGGAGTGTTCCTTCTGCATTTTACTTGACACAACCACTGGATTGCACGAATAGAAATAACCAAGGAAAAAATAACTGTCTACTCTCCTCTCAGCCGAATACTTTAGCTATCATTTGCAGATCAGGCTACTTCTTCCTTGAAAAACTTCTAGATCATATTTATATCCCTCTTTCCTTTGCAAAAAAGATGAGAGCTACAATATTCCACCTCTATTAGTCTGGATTTGAGTCTATTCAAAGCTGCTAAGCATAAGAATGTCAGTGGTTTGTGTCCCAAACTGATCATTGTTATTTCAGAAAAATCACTTTGTCTACTACATGCACATGGCTGAATTAGGAATGTTTAGCCAGAAACACTTTAAGCCCTATGGAATCTCAAATTCTTCAGTGTGTTGGGCAGGATATTCCTGGACTGGTCTTTTCAGTTTAAGGCTCCTAATTCCATTTCAAAGGTACTTTCCTTCAAGCCTTTGTGAAAATGGGGCCTTACATGCCTTTGTGGTGGGTATTTTTGTTTGTTTGTTTGGAGTGGTTTGTTTTCTGTGTTTGTTAATTTTGTTTGTTTTGGGGGTGTTTGTTTGTTTTGTTTGTTTTGGTTTTGTTCTTTTTTTATTATTTAGGAGAAATCCTACAGCCATGTGTATATGAAACAGCTTTGTAAGGCTATAAATTGTCTCTTTTTGACATTTTAATTTGTGCATCTGTGAATCCTCCCATATGTCATGTACCTTCATAGGGCATGATTTCTTGTATTGCCCTTAAAATGCTCATTAAACTAGAGCTTTGCATTCAGAAAACTATAATCTCCTCCAGTAAGTATATATATATATATATTGCATCAGTGCTAGGTTACTGTGTCCTCTTTCCTGCTCTTTGCTAGTAGCTCACAACAATATGTAAGTCTACCAAGCACTGAGATGCATCTGCTGGTTAAAACCTGGGAGTCCAAATACGCAGGTACCTGAAAGGCAACAATGACACTAGATGATGGTCTTCTCATATTCAAACACAGCATAACACTATTAGCTGTGCTTTTTCCCATCTGTTTTACAAGAAAGAATTAAAAAGAAAAGCCTTCCTTGTAGCTCCAGGTGCTTGCAATGCACCCACTTAACACAGATGGCAGAAAGCCTGCCTGTTGATGATTGGAACTTTCTTTGCCAAACAAACTAGAATTGTAGCTAAAAATGTATTGGTTTTGTTTTGCCTTTTTTTTTTTTTTTCCCTTTTCTACCATTCTGCCCATAAAAGATAAAATATTTGCTTTACTGATGTGTGACAGTCTTGAAGGAGAATTGCTTCAAAATTCTCAAAGTGCCTAAGATTTAACACCAAATTCTTACAGGAATTTCATTTGTGTCACTAATGTCCTCAGAATTTAAAATAAACACATGCAAATACAGAATTCTAGAAATAACCACCGAAGTCACTAAAACAAATTTTTACTATTACAAGAAAACAAGTCATATAATGCCTTCATAAATTCCTAAACTAATCAACCAAGCTGGATTGCTCCAGCACTTTTTTGATATGATTTCTCTGGAGTAGCACTGCTTACTTAGCTGCCAAGTTGTTAATATCCCTGGAACATTAATTCAGTGCCACATAAAACCTCACAGTCTTACTCTGATTCCTTTCTATGAATTCTATTTAATCATTCTCCATTTTATTGCCTCATGGTTCCACTTATGTTTCCTCTAACATTTTGTCAAGAAGAAGGTAAAACGGGATTGTTTTATCACTTACTGCCGATGGTGTTCTCTTTCTTGTGATCAGGATTAGTGTGTCCTTAGCTTCTCTCTTATCAAAGATCAGACTAGCAATTTAAATGAGATCACAAATTTAAATGAGAGCAAAAATTACAGGCACTGAATATCCACACAACCTTTTGAGACGCATGCTTGCTTTGGTAGACTAGAGAAACTTTGAATATCTCTTCTTATGTATTCATGTGGATACAGCAAGTTATAACTTGCTTTATTGACCAAATCTAAGGCTTTTTTAGAATAGCGTCTGGCCTGTTGTCTTGCTGATATAGCCTAAACTACAGAAGACTTATTTGTTTCACAGACAAATATTCAGCACATATGTTACTGGTCTCAGTCAACGTGACTGCTGGCTAACAGAGGGCAGCTCTCCTGTCAGCTCTCAGGCTCTTTCTTGTCCACTATTCTTTTGATATATTGCTCAGGGAATGCTAATCAGAAACATACAGTCTGCATAGTGGCAGCCAGATTACAAGAAACAAATGTGTCTGTTGTTTGGGTGATTTTTTTTTTTTTTTTTTCCCTGTGATTGGCTACATGAATGCACAGACATCTGGGAGCAGAGTAGAAGGTAACCTTGGAACTGGATAGAGCAGGATGAATTATTCCAGTAGGTTAAAATATGCCTATGGGCAGACTCTTTCCTTGGAAGCTAAAGAAGATATCAAGTGATGTGATGAAGAAGTACTACCACTGGGCAGAAGAGATTGCCAGAATAGTTGGAGAAAAAAGGGGATTGCTGTCATCTGCATAAAATAACAAAAGACAAGAAGCTAAATAGCTTGTTCCAGAACAGATTATTGAAAGGAATGAAAAATACAAATTAACGAAGAGACCGAATGTTGGATTGAAATCTTGTTTCAATTATGCTATTTAAAAAAATGCATAATTTAAATGTGATTTTTTTTTTTTCCCCAACTAAGTCTCCAAAGAACCCTCTACTGCAGAGTATCATATGGAAACCTTTTCCCCACAGATTTTCTGGAGAATACAAAAATGTTTAGTATATCATAACACATAGCTTTGTAAATCCATTCCCTGTGGTGTATATACTCTGCAAGGATAATGTTTGGACTATAAGTTAAAAATGATCAGTGATCAGTAGCTTGGCACACTGTCCTGATATTTGCAACGTACTGCTTACTTGGCAGTACATCTGCTACTGAAGGAGACAGTTTTACCTTCTCTTTGAGGTTACATTTGCAGCAGTAACTTTTACAAAAAATACTACTGGTACTACTACCTACTACCCCGCCTCTAATTCTGTCTGTATTATCAGTAATTTTGTTGCATTCAGCCAAACCCCCAGATGAGTTTTAGGTGTCCTCATTTCAGCTAGGATTGGTAAAACTATTCTAGTTTATGATAGACAGGAGTGTCCAGCTCTTCTGGTCTGTAAACTCTAGTTGTTAAGTGAGATCTTCTAATCTTTGCTCAATTTGTAAGAAGGGATATATCCTGTAATTAATCTGCACACAGGCTCATTTGTCCTCTCTTTGACAAGGCTATTTACAGTCATGATCATTATGCACATTGGTAAATTATATGGATAGTGTAGGATCAATGGCTCTAAATATAACAGGAAAATAGATGGAAATTTATGGTCTAAAAGGAGGAAAATGCTCAATTTTCAGTTTATCAACAGAGCTGTAATTATCCAATTTAACATTTGAAACAATGAAAGCTATAATTGTTTTTTAAAGCGACAATTTATAGGTGGATTTGCCTAGAGATTTGTTTAAGATTTAGAAATGTTGAGTAATTAAAATATATTTCCCCCTGCCCTTCCCCAATTAAATGGAAACATTTAAATAGAATTAAAGAGAAGTCATACTGCAAATTTTAATCCTAGCTAAAATATACACAAGATTGGTATTCTGAAAGCAAAATGAATCATAAGTATCTTTGAGAGCCTTACCACTGGTAGGTATCTTTCCTAGTCGCAAAAATGCAATGTTCTTTATTCATTTTACACAGACATTCCATATAACCTCTGCTTAAATTAAAACCCCATGTTGTCTTTCTCATAGACACCATTTTCATCCTTTGCTCTGTATTCATCTCTGCTCTCTTGAAGCTAAGATATTGAAAAGGATAAATTTGGCTTGATAGCACTATGTATAATGATGCTACTGTATGTTGCTAGGATACCATTTGGTGGTCAACTGTCTCTAGTGGAGCTGCTATCACTCGCCAGGCTGTCAGACATATTAGCTTTTATCCCTCTTAATTCATGGGCTACAGAAAGTTTCCCTTCATTTTATTCTATTTTGATTTCTGGGGGGACACAAGCTTAGAGATAAAGACATAGGAGAGGGAGAAAGATATTATTTAATTTTATTTTAAGTCAATCTACCTAAAAATATGTTATCCCAATGAGTTTAAAAGGAGACATGTACCAGTCTTTCTAAGTTTTATAATTTTTGGTACATGGATCTTATCCAATGTCCTTTAGAGACAGTGAAAATCTTTCACTGATTTATTATGACTGATAGCATCCCTTGGCTTTCTTCCTGAGAATTTTGAGGGCTAAAAGTGAGAGAAACAGTAAGTTGAGCTGCATAGCCATGTGCTGTAGCTGGTGAGGTCTAAAAGTTCACATCCTATGGGGATGCACGTGGATAGGAGGTGTAAGAAATTCACACTTGACTTACTCAAGAAAAAATGCTTTTTCCACAGGAACAAATAGCAGTTGCTTTTCTTTTGATAGAATTGCTTATAAAACATTAACTTTTGGTGGCAATTCCTGAGTGCTGACCGCTTCTAAAAATTAGTCAGTGACAAAATATGAGTTTGTTACCTTGGAGTCAGATGTCATTTCTTGACAAAAAAAACCCCAACAAACCTAACAAAAACCAGACAAACAAAAAAGCACCCTTCCCCACTTTTATTATGCTTTCCCCTCTTGATTGGATTCCTGCTCCTGCTTCTGTTCACAAGCTCAGGGCAATGGTGCACTGTTATGGAAACACAAAGAAGTTATTATCTACAAGGTATTTGTATATTTAAGATGTGAAGCAGTGAAGCTATAATACGTGAATTAACTCACTTGTTTTAGACATCTAACTGTAGAATGAGATGCATTACACGTGAAAGATTATAAAAAGAACCTGAGGTTATAGACAATTACATTTAGGCAGATTAATATTAATCTTTCTTGTAGGTAAGTTTAACTTTCCTGTGACTGTAGTGGGAACTAGTATTGCAGTTTAGACTGTTAGACTTTCAGAAGCCTACAGTTAGGTGACATGAATACCATCTTTAATAGATGTCTATTGTATTACAAATCATCGTATCCTGTATACAGTGAAAGTAATGAGTCACGAGCAAATATTAGTAAATTACAGAGGACAAATGGTATTTGGGATAGCAGATGGACATCAGGTAACAGCTGATTAAGAAGTTACTCCCTAGTGTGTTCAAATATATCTGGACAGAATGTGCACAAACAGTATCACAGCACACATGCGAGCTCAGTGAAAAATTATGGCCACATATAATGATGCAGTCTTTGGCATTCCATTCTCCACATTCCTTTATGCCCAACACTGAATTCATGATTACTAACATCTGCACATTATACTGGCAGTGTATCATAGTTTTTTGGCAGCTATAGATGCCAGTGAAAGACTGTAACACTTTGCTTAAACCATGGGCAGTTGGGTGTACATTGAGGTCCTTGCAGTTTATTTTGAGAATTTGCTGGGGTTTTGGCTACTAAAAATACAAATAACTCTAAAACCACCACCACCACCAACAAAAATCAATCTTTAGCTCCATACCTAAAAATTGTACTGTCTCACATTTTTCTTATAACCATTCAGTTATCAATATGCAGCACTAAAGAGTTTAAAAGCCAAATCAAATACTACCAGCAATAAAACAAACATAAAATTTGTACAAACTATAATTCCTAGCCATTCTGTGCAGCTGCTTCTTCTGTAGCATTTTCTGACTAGTTTCCAGAGGACAGATGAAAACCAAATTTTGGTGATATAATCCAGCTGCTTCAACCTCACCAGCACAAAGGCAGCAATAAATCTACCTTATTTGGCTACAAACTCATGGTTAATGCTTTATCATTAGGAAGACACAAAGAAGGCACTGTGCATCAGTAGACATTAACCTTGGTCTTCGTACATTTAAGGTGCAATGAACCCCAGCAGTAACAGGTAAAGCAAGGAAGTTTAAGGAGTCACTGATTTAAGAAGACTCAGATAACCCCTTGAATCAAACATTAATGCTATGAACATAGCCTCCTGTCTTGTTAGGGAGGCTAAATGCTCTGAGTTATAAGGATGCTCTAAAATTTTTCTTGGTGCTTTCTATTGGCTCAAAATTGAGTTTAGATTGATGAATGCTCCCATAAAGGCAACAAGAGCAACAAGTGTGTGTCTTATTAAATTGACTCACTGGTGGTTTTGGGCTTTTGTGTATTTGTAAGTAAAACTGGTGGGGTTTCTTTCCATAAAAACAAAACAACAACAACAACAACAATAACAAAAACCAACCAACCAACCAAAAAACAAACCCTCAGCACACACTCAAAAAAAAACCCCCAAAAAACCCCTAAGTAAATAAATAAGATTAAAACCCTTACATATTTTCCATGAAAAGCAGGGGAAAAAAATCTGAACAGAACCTAGGTTTCTGCCTTTGACTCTTCATTTACAGTAGAATATAACATTTTTGCTCAACAGCACTGAGATGGATGCATTGCTGAAGTGTGAATTTCTGGAGCTGTTAACTGCTGAGGTCATCTTCACTTTGAATGAAGACCACAGGGAGGGACAAAGAAATGAGGAAATTCTTCTGATCAGATACTTTTGTGAAAGTGATTTATATGCCTATTACTACCTCTATTTAGTAAAACATTTGTACCACAGACATTACAAAACCAGCTCTGTCATTCATTCCTGCTTTCAGATGGACACTGATTATTACAACACAATGAAAGAGGTTGTAAATAGCTCGTTCTCAAACTGGCAACTAGTTACATGTGGGGTCCCCCAGGGATCAATATTGAGCCCAATGCTGTTTAACATCTTCATAAGTGATTTGGATGTTGGGACCAAGAGCACCCTGATGAAGTTTGCAGATGACACCAAAATGAGTTGGGAAGTTGACAGTCCAGAAGGCAGAGCCACCCTCCAGGATGACCTGGAGAGGCTGGAGGAGTGGGCTAGCACGAACCTCATGAAGTTCAACAGAGACAAGTGTAAGGTCTTGCACCTGGGAATAATGCAGCTCATAATGCAGCTCAGACTGGGATCCACATGGCTGGAGAACAACCCTGTGGAAAGGGACCTGGGGGTCTTGCTGGACAACAAACTCAAAATGAGTGAACATTGTGCTGCAGTAGCAAAGAAAGTCAACGGGATACTGGACTACATTAACAAGGGCATCACCAGTAGAGATAAAGAAGTCATTATGCCACTCTACTCAGCACTAATCAGACCACCACTTGAGTACTGCATTCAGTTTTGGTCCCCACTATATATAAAAAAGATGTGGACAGGCTGGAAATGGTCCAGAGAAGGGCCATGAGGGTGATGAGAGGACTGGAAGACCTGCCATATAAAGAAAGGCTAAGAAAACTGGATTTGTTCAGCCTTGAGAAAAGAAGGCTTAGGGGAGACCTTATTACCATGTACCAACCAGTATATAAAAGGTGGCTACCATGAAAATGGAAACTCCCTTTTTATAAGAGGTTGCATGGAGAAGACTAGGGGTAATGGGTACAAGTTACTCCTGGGGAGATTCTGATTGGACTCTAGAAGAAAAATTTTCACCATACGAACAATGAGAGATTGAAATAATCTACCAAGGGAAGTGGTGGATTTGTGGTTGATTCCCCTACATTGGACAGTTTTAAGACTCATCTGGGCCATCTCATGTAAACTTTTTTTTTTTTTTTTTTGCCTTGAAAGGTTAGCACAGATGATCCTTGAGGTGCCTTACAACCTGGTATTCTATGAATTTATTTTTTTTTAATGGTCAAGATTGTATGTTATATAGTTCAGGCATGGATAGTCTTTTCTTGCAAGAATCTCAGTTCTGAAAAACTTCCCATAGCTCAAGGTCACATATATGTTACCACAGAGGATTCAAGAGCGGTCCACAGACAGAAGATATCTGTGCTCTTTAAACAGCTATTTATGCATCACTTTATTGCAGACTTAGAGTGGGATGAGCAGACAGCTGAGTCCTGAGAGACCTGCTGATGTTGGCTTAAACATCAGTGTTGGCTCATTTCCTTGCTTCTGGTGCAGATCCAGAAGGCTTTCCACCAGGAGAGCTTGCCTGCAGCCATTCACATCACAGTTTCTGCAACGGATCCACACTTCAACTGTTCAGATGCCACAGGTTTGCCCATCTGGTACAGTTAAACCTATGGCTGTCACTCCCACACTAAAACACAGCAATGACTTTCTCCACCCTTGACATCTTGCTGAGCTGGCTGTATTTGACAATGTGATATCAGCTCATAGCAAGGGAATATGGATTCTGGTGAAAATATTGGAATTCTCCATCATGACTTGAGTGTCATTATTCAGCTTTATATCAGTGTTGATCTCTCAATTGCATTGCTATTGATGCTTATTTCCTAATCTGTCACAGTTAGTATCACTTGCCCATTTCTGGTGTTGCATGCTTGCCATTGGTACCTCTATCCTGTGAATAAGTTGTATTGCTTATAATCCTTGTGATTCAGCTGTATTGCAAGAAAAAGCTAACATTGCTAGTTTAGTCCTGTTGTCCCTTTTCCTTCTGCTTGAGTTTATTCTTCCCATTGCATCTCCTTAGAGAAGTCGTGTTACAAGTACTCTGTAATTTTTGCATCAATCAAAACGACCTGGAATAAAGACTTGCTATTTGCACATTTAAAATAACTCAATTTGTTTTGATAAAAGTGTCTTCAGAATCAAGGAATAAGAGAAGATGGCCACTAACAACTGAATGATGATGGTCAGCTACAAGTGAAGTGTGAGTTGTAGCCTAGACAAAAATTTTGTGCAGACTGCCTGTCTGTATTAGCTTTATAGCAAGCCCTGTGTGTGATTTCCCATCCACCAACACGCTTCCTTGTATAATCCCAACAGATAAGTCTCCACAGATACACATTTTTTAGGACATATTTAATGAAGAAGTCCTGATTCAGACAGTAGCTTGTTGTCTGTGGAAGAGCAATATTGCATCTGCACAAAACCATGTTATCCACCTTGAAATCCATTTCTCACTGGCATTTGACATATTATGTGCCTGTGCCTTAGAAAGCCTGGAATAAATTGAAACATAGGATGCAAAAGTGTCTCCAGAAAGATTTAAATACAGCTGCCACAAACATAGGTGTAATTCTACATGAGCATTATCTGATTATCTGATACCCCCAAAAGAAAAAAAAAAAATCTATGTTACTTCTGCAGCATGTTTACATCGTATGTGGGGCTGGCTATTCAGAATACATATTTTCAATTGCTGCTTAAAATTTTATGGCTACAGAACTCACTTGTCAATACTAAGGGTGCTCTATCTTCTTCCTGTCAGGAATAACAAGAATAGCAAATTGACTCAGACGAAAGAAAGTGTGTTTTTCAATCTGTGTAATGCAGGAAAAAAGATAATTTTGTCTTTTATTTGCAAGTTCTTTGTATAACACTGAGCCATAAAAAGTTTCTGGAACACGATTTTGTGGTACAGTTTGTATCCTCTTACTTGTGGCTCTCATCTTCAACAAACCAAGAATTTAGCTGTCAATCTTGCACTTCTATTGCCATTATACTAAGCCTTTCTGTATTTACCCAGATTAACGAGTATTCTTTTAGGCAAACAGTAACATATAGCTGTGGTTATTGCAGAAATTTCCATATAATATTATTTGGTTGTTGAGATTTCTGTAATATCAGGTTATGGACATACATAAAATGAATAAATAAAAACTCTTGAGCAAGACTTTTCACTTCCTGAAAGTACCAGTCAGTTTCAGAAACCATCAATAGAAACAGTCCTTGAGATTTTATTCATAATTGTTCAAGACTAATTTAGAGGTGCAAACAGCAATACAAAAAGTCATGGGCAGTCAGTAGGTATTTGCACAGCAAAATGAGTGTGTGTGCTTCTAGCTTAGTCTAAAAATAAATGGTTCATTAACTTTAAAATGTATTGTTAACCTGAGCATATCATTAAGGTCAAATGTAAAACCAAAGAAGTTTTCTGTGTTTATAACAGCTGGTGCTTAGGTAAATGCATATTTACATTTAGCACTCTTGAACATACAATGTGATTACACATTCTGCAGAAACCAGATGATTTTAGAGGGTGAACAGTGACAGCAAAGCCTACAGACAGGAGAGCAAAAAAAAAAAAATGTTTTCTCTAAATCGGTAAATCTTAGTATTCCTTAAAAGTCATATGCCAAGATATTAATAAATCCTGTGAGAAAGATTTTGTCACTGTGTAATTTGGATATTTTGATCCTTTGCGAACTAGAGGTAAAACTACTGAAGTAAAATGTTAAAGAAAACAAGATTTATGTTAATAGACATTTAAATAGTATTTTTCTAGCCCTCCTCCATAACTCTCAAGTGCCACCAAATATTTACTGTTGTTGAGGAGACACCAAAACAATAGTTGGAAAGATTCATTTCTATGGATTCATTTGAGTTACTCTGTCCAGATATAGACCAGATGGGAGAAATTAAGAAAGGCCTTTTCTTCACAGGAGTGACTTAGATCAGGTGATTATTTTGGCTAACCTGTTTCCCAGTGCTTCAGGGAGTAGAAATTCAATTGCCTTTAGAAAGAAGCTATTGCTGCCCTTCCTTGAGTAAGTGGAATTGTGACATATTTTGCCTGTAACCATCATAGGAACGAAACAGAGATGGCTTTGTAAGAGCAGGCTGAATTAGGGCTCATAGACCCAGGAGATTTCTTTTCTCAGTCTGTTTGCTGCTGTTCTCATTTCCAGGTCCTGCCAGTAGCAGGATGGTAGATATGCACATGGTTGGCTGCACATACCAAAAAAGAAATAATGGTCTTTTCCATTACCCACATAGACATCAGCAGGGCATGCAGGCCAGTAAAATACCATCAGTAAAAAGAGAGAAACCAAGCTTCTTCCTCCTCTCATGTCTCAGACCACTGGTACCTGACAAGGTGTGAGTGACGTCATACACATTGGCAGTCTAGCTTGACGTTCACTAGTGAATCACTCCACAAAACACATCACAGGGAGAACCGATGGCAAGATCACACAAAAAATGGTAAGGAACATGGCTAAACAATAAGATAAATTATTAGATGCAGGGTTTGGCCAGAGGGGTGTCAATCAATTCCTCCTGTCCATCTGTGCTTGTAGGGATCACGCTTTGATCCCTCCCTTTTCTCAACCTTAGCCCTTTAACTAAACATCATAGACTAACTTGTGCATACTCTCACAATCACCTTAAAACATTATACAAGTTTTTCACAATCCCATGAAGCCCATAAAATACCCCACTGTAGGTTTTCTCTCTTCCATGAGACCCATGACAATCCTGTTACTCTCCCTCGTATCAGTTACAAAGTTGTAGTTGATCCTCTCAGTAGACTGTCAATTAGTGGCCTAAGAGTCCGAGTGCTTGCTATTTTGCTATAATATCCTGTTCATGTATCTGGGTTTATGTGTCTGGGTGGTTAATTTATTACTTTTTCTGCCTTTAGGTTTTGTGAAGTTGGGGTTTTCTTTGTTGTTTGTTTGTTTGTTTGTTTTGGTTTTGGTTTGTTTTTGTTATGTTGTATAGCTGTTAGTGATATATCCTTATAAATTAGATGCTCTTACATTCCAGATGTCCACATATCCTTATATTCCACATATACTTACATACATCAAACTTGAGTTTATTTCTGAGTTTCTAAAAACTATTACTGCAAGTGTTAATAGAAGAACTTGAAGGTACATTAGGGAATGCATGAGAATGCCACCACAATTTGAAATGATTCTCCAGTTGGATCAGTGTAGGCTAACACCACTTGGTCTACATTTGAAGAGGACTGGGCTGCACAAAGTAAGTAACTGGTATGGCCTTTCAAGATATTTACAAGACAGATGAAGTGTATATGGAATAATTCACATGTCTTCCAGGAAGGCAGAAATGCAATGGAGTTCAGACAGAGTAAGGAAATCTTTGCCATGTACAAAGTCAAAAAAATTAAAAAAAAAAAATAAATGCCCAAACTGTGGTGGGCCTGGGAAACAGGAAAAAAGATAACCATTTTCTTAATGACTTCTCTGTAGGGAGACCATCTAGGGAGTAATCCAGGCATCTAGAAGTTCAGTTTGAGGAGGGCTTAGTAAAACACATCTTCTGAAGAGATTCCAGAGAGAAGGTGGCTGTGAGAGGGAGCATCACTTTCTTTAATATGATAAAAGTATGAGTGGGAAGCAATTCTACATTAAGTTTTCAGTCCTAGGCAACCTGCAGGGTAGAGAGTTGAAAGCAGAAAGCTGAAACCACCCAGTTCTTCTCATAACAGCTAGTTTGAAAATGGCTGAAGAGCTTTTTCATTTAAGAATTCAGGACTGGCCCTCCTTTATAGAGACTTCCTAACAGGACAAGGTGTCATTGGCTTTTCTGAAACAAATTTTGTATCCAATTACAAGAGTAGCTGGTTACAGTCCCTCTGAAATTCTGACCAGTATCATAAATGTGTGAAGCTGGATGATGATAACTGAATTAATCTTCTCCAAATGATGTCTGCTAAAATAACTGATCAGACATAATATAATGCAAATAAATAATTATTTCATTAATTTCATTCAAAATTATTACAATGTCTCATTTTTAGATGAGATTTTTTTGTGGACAGCTAACATTTATGCATGCAGCTTCCCTCCTTACCTTTGTTTTAATCAGTAAATTATTTAGAATAAATGTCATAGCTCAGAATGGCCAAGAAATGAAAACTGTACTTTATAAAAAAATTCAGGTTTCAAAACTTCATCTCTTCCCTCACTGAAGGGTGAACTCCAGATCTTTTAATTAGTGTTGTTCTGTACTAAGAAAAAAAAGAAATATTAAAAAAGGAGGGGAAAAAAGAGACCATCACCCAAAAATACTCCATTATATGGCTGTAAGTAACTCCTTTAGAAAGCAGAACCATAAATAGAAGTCTCAGATCAGAAAAGGACAAACAAAATGGAACAGACTAATTTTTCTTTCTTTGCTCACGACAATGTCCTAAACAGTAGACAACTCTATGTGAGCCTTTCCTTCTCATTTCTGTTATGACTCTTTATAAAACTGTGCACTTTTGTTTGTTTTATTACCTCCATTTATGAAAGTTTTTAAAGGAAAAATATGTTTACAGTATCATCTTTGCCTTGAAGCTGCATAGAAGCCAGACATTGTTATGAAGAAATATATGACAGAAATCAATGAAAGTGGTCTTTCTTGATCTTTCACAGACCTGAACAAGAAAAATCCATGTACAAAATGCACTGTGAGGAATTTTGGGATTATCACTGATATCTTTTGTCAGGTATTTAATTCTTGTGCTTTTTAAAATATTCAATGGTAACTTGTCTAAAACAGTGATAAAATACCATACTTTATCCCATCATAAGAGAGTGGAACTTATGTCTAGTATCTGATCCTGGTACTCTTTTCCCTATCAGCTTAGTAACTGTGAATCTGTATATCATCAACACTGGGAAAGTTTCTCAAACAGACTTTGCTTTTTCCTTTTTGCTTATTTTAAAAATTATTTTCTGCATATTTTCAATTTAACATATTTTTTAATTTAAATATATTCTTAATTATTTTCTGTGTCTTTTCTGAGATACTGTTTTACTGTATTTTATTCCAAACATGCCTTTGCTAAAATACAGTAGTTTTGCTTTCCTCTGTTTTACATGTCTTTGGAGGAGCAGTGATGGAGCAAATAAAGGTGAAGAAATGCTCTGTGAATGTAAAAATGAATTACTCACAACATATGACTAGTCAAATGCTGGAATAGGGTTGAAGGAGGGATGTGAGATCATAGTTGTGCAACATCTGTGGATTTTTATACACCTATGCTGTGTATAAATTGTCTGATGAGTTATTAGGCATTATGTATGGAATTTAAAACCTAGAATAGAAGTCAGATGGAACACAAACATTTAAAACTGAGGTTTCTAGCTTTCCAATCTCTTCTGATTCTAATCTTCTTGGAAAGGGTAAGATTTATTCCACATATTTAAAAACAAACAAACAAACTAACTAACCAAAACAAAGCAGGAAAACTGTAGAATTAGGTTCATGAGTATACTACCCTCAGTTATAGATAATGAAACTGTGAAATTAACTTTCATTATTGAGTTCCAGTATTGAATCTTATGAATCTTAAAAGCCACATGGTGCAGAACAGAAAGTAAATTTACAATAATTAATTGTTTATGAAAACCTGATAAAGAAGGAACCACTTAGATTAATAAACATAAATATAACACGTGCATGTATCTGCACATCTAGTTCTATGCTGGAGGATATAAATGGTTGCCATCAGTCACAAACCTGATTACAGTTGATATGTGAACTACATTCCTTAGTCTAAATGAAACAACAGTATGTTTCTTTTTGTTTAGGAATAGTTAGTACAATAGAAGGCAGGGATAAAAATTAAATTAAGGATAACATCATTGCAACATTTAGCAGCTGAGCATCTTGTCTAAACTAGTTGCTCAGCTTTTTTCTGTAAATGAGAATATAAAATAGATAGCTCATTCCAACCTTCTCAAATAAGGTAGATAACAAGAGCTTCATTCTGGTAGCATGTGTTTGTCTCTGTTGTCTACAAAGATGGGATTCTCAGACACAGGTGGGATTCAGCTGCCCCAACTTGGATAGAAGTGTAGAAGCTGTCTAAGTTTAAGACACGCTTATGAATAGTTAGGTCAGTTAATTCACTGTGAACAAGGAGATCTCAGCAGAGATAACAATGGTATAATGAATTATCCCTTTAACGAAAATAATCTGACAATGATATACTACTACTACTTTTGTACCTGTTACTAGGATAACCCAGGTACTGTTAGTCTTTGTGTATTGTGTGATCCTATATAAGTAAAATTTTTTAGTTTGGCTTTCGTTCGGAATAAATACTCCTGCATTCTTCTCATGTCTTCCCACTAAAAATTGAGGAAGGCTTCATCAGAAGGAGATATGGTGAAGCAGAAACTACCTAGTCACCCTGTAGTAAGTGCTACCTCCTCCCCTTTCCTTCAGTTCTGCAGTACAAGGCTTATAGTTTTATTTTAGATGGTATCAGGAAGTGTTTGGACAGACCCCATTTTTTTGGTTACCTGCCCTAGCAATAGCTACTACAGAGATGTCTCTAAAAACTATTTGTATATATATTTTGTATATATATGTGTGTGTACTATACATGTCTCTCATATCATACACAAGCACATGTAAGTATATACACATATATGTGCTAAAATGATCTTCTATTTTCTTTACAGCAACACACAGGCAGCATGGTAAATTAAGTAATCAGAGCACTAAAGCAGGACACTAAATTTCTGACTTCAGAGACTTCTGTCATACTCCTGACTCCAAGATTAAGTTGTTTACACTGTTTCCCCTCTCACAGTGTTGTGTATTCTGTTTATTCATAACATAACTCTTTAGGTACCAAGGATTGAATCTTACTCTTACTCTAATTGAAGTTTGGAAGTCTAAGTACCTACACCTGCACCTGAGTTAGTCATTCTGGCAGGGAAAAATAAGCAGCTCAGAGATAGATGTTCACTTAGCAAACAGCTACATCGGTCATATGACCTTGATTTCAGTTGGAAATTCTTGAACTTCAGTTATTTATCAAAATAGACAAACATGAGTTAACTGCCATTCTAGCAACCTGCCCTTCACAGATGGGAGTAAATACAGAGTGCTCTAATGCACATTACCCCTCAGATGTTGGAAAAAAATGCATGCACCAGATCTGAGAGGCAATAGCAGGACAGCAAAAAGTGGCTAGTGGTTTTATCAATAAACAGGCACATACTGTTATGTGAAAGATCATTTGCTGGCATTTCAGAGAGAGTTTGTTAATGCTGTATGACTAATAAAGTGGATATCCATAACCAAATATTAGAAACATAGTTATTCCTAAATCAGTGCCTTGAAGTAACTAAATGGGGATCAATACAGCAATAATCTTGTTCCATGTATTATTTCTGTCTAACTGATAATTTTCCAGAAACTGTAATAAAATACTACTCTCTTAGTCACATTGTCCAAAAGTCAGTCCCACAATGTGGCATCAGACATTTTTTTTATGCTATTCTTCTCTCTTTCTTTCAATGAAAGGAGTTTTGGTTGGACAGTGAAATGAACTATGAATTAATGCAGAATTACAGTGGGAGTTATCTGCCTTATTTTTTCCTGTACCAGATAAGTTGGTATGCTTCTACAAAATCTAAACCAATCACCTACTGGTAGAAGATTGCTTTCTACCTTTCTTTTTCTATACAGAATTTAAGAATTCCAAATCTGATTGAAGTGTTAGAGCTCCTGTATGACTGTCAATATTTACTCTTTATTCTAGGTAAATTAATATTTTCTTGGAGTTTCCTGTATATTTGCAGATGTTTTCTTTTTCAGAGGGCAATTATTCTATGTAAAAATGCATGAGATGTATCAGTAGTTATGACCTCTCTGTCATTGGCCCTTGCTGATAAATTTCTCGAAGAAACTCTGTCAACGAGTTGGGACTGAGGGAGGCTAAACTTTGTGGAAGGAAATCTATCACACAGTGAACTGTGCTTAGAGCTTGCTTATTACAAGACATGAAAAATAAATGGTTTGAGTGTGAAGCATATTTTTTCACCCAGAGAATGACTTGGGGCATACTAGACTGCACTCAGGAATCTTCTGTTATTTTAGTCAATGTGTTATGTATTTGCTTTCATTTTCTGCCAAAATGTAGTCCTAATTTTTTAAGCATTTACTTTTACTTTCAGTCAGAAAATAACATTTAGAAATGCAGTATATTTCCCACTTTCTAGCTTAAGCCCTATAACTTGTATTGTGTCTTTGTCCACAGCAGAAAATATGTTTTAAACTGCCAAGAACCCCACCTGATGTATTGGCAAAGCATCCCATCGTAGCTCAGTATAATGCATACAGGGCTCAGCCTCAGAGGATTCAATGACTGGAACAGTAAAAGAATGGGATTATTACTTACAAAGAGTAAAAGTAATGGATAAGTACAGGAAGTACTGGAATTACACTTCTTTGTCTCTGCATAGTCCAAAATCTATTGCAGAGGAGAAAAAAAGGGACATCATAGTCTTTTTAGCACCAAAAAATCCCCCAAAATAAATTAAATAGTAGCCATGGGAAAACCCAGTAGAGTGGTATATTTCCTCTATCTCATCAAACAACTAATGTGATTTCATACTGGCACTGAAGACACACAAGGAAGAATAAAATGTAAGATAGCTTTTCCATATAACAGTTAATTAAACCAATTACTGGATATTGGGAACAAATATATACCAACAATTTCAAATCAGAATCTTTATCAAGCGAAAAGGAACAAAAATAAAAGGCAGTAAAACATTCTACAGTCATTCAGAACAGTCATTTTAGTTGTTCAGTTAAAAAAAAAAAACCCAACCATTTCTTAGAAATACATTAATCAATTATTCAATACAATTTTTTACCAGAGCCTGTAGTGACAAGACAAGAGGTAATGGTTTTAAACTAAAAGAGAGTAGATATAGATTAGCTATAAGGAAGAAATCCTTTGCTATCAGGGTGGTTACAGAGGGGTACAAGTTGCCCAGAAAGTTGGTACATGCCCCCTCACTAGAAATATTCAAGGCTAGGTTGGATGGGGCTCTGATCAACCTGATCTAGTGGAAGATGTCCCTGCCCATGGCAGAGAAGGCCAACAGGATGATCTTTAAAGGTCCCTTCCATCCCAAAGCATTCTATGATTCTATGATTGCATCAGACTGCAATAAAATTTTATATAAATCCTGGAGTATCACTAAAGTGCATTTCATTAGTGTACATATATGTACATGTCTATCTGTGTACACACTCAAAACATGTGAATTTAGGTCTGCAATTTAACATTTTGAGTTAAACTGCTCCTGATGTCTTTAGGAGTCTTAGCATTTAACACCACCTCTCAAGTGAGAGTTTGCTTTTTCCAGTTCTAAGGATGCTGCCAAAATGGTAATTTTCTTTTTAGGTTGATCTGAGTGGCTACTGGGGATAAATAAATATGATTTATACTTTTTCAATTTAAAATGCCATGTCTACAGATTAAACACTATAGTAAAAATATTAACAAAATTTGACATTAAAAATGTATAAATATTTGTTGGAATGACATTTTAATCTGTATCTGATACCTGATCCAAAATGCAGAGTGCAAAAAATATTTACAGAAATAGTCAACTAGTAAATAAAAGTTGTACTGTGATACTAATGAACATGATTTCCAAAATAAAATATAAAAAGTTTACTAACTTTTCTATAGGCCAATCTTGTTAGAAAATGTATTTATGAGGGTCATTCATGAGGAAGATCACCTTGGGTCAATTGTTCCTAATGAACTGATTGCTCACCTTTAATACTTAGGAATGAGCAGGAGCAGCTTGGGGATAATGTGGTATGTCCCCATCAGAACTTGATAATACTCAGTAGAATCTTTCTGAGTCATATTTACCTCTTGTGCTAATGGCTGGTGGTGTGCATCCATTTTGTCACCACAACATGCAGGAACGGTGGGTTTGCTTCTCAATGCTGGGCCTGCACAGTAGTCCTCACTGGGGATTGCCCTGGCTGCCAGCCAGAAGTGGGCATTATGGGTTCATGATGAACAAGCCCAGAGGAGCTGGGACCTTGAGCAGTGTCAGTGTGAAATGTGTATGTGCATGCATGTGTCAGAATATAAATCTTGGAATACAAGTTTGCTTTCCACTCACTGTACCCATCCTGCTGAGCAAATACATTTTTGATTACATGTCACTGAGCAGTGTAGTTTTGTTCTTGCTGCCACCCCACTGAAATTTCCTTGTGGCAAGCAATATACAAGATGAATGGCCCTTTTTTTTTTGTCTTCCAACCTCTAGCCACTAAATATTCTTGTCTTGTTAGTGTTATATTAATAATGAATAAACAATACATTTCTTGTTTTGTAAAATATTGTTCTCCTAAACCTTTTCAGTGTTGTACGCATACATATCCACATGTACAAATACACACAGAGAGAAAATATACAGCAAAATTTTCTGTTGAAATCCCCACCAGCTAAAAAAAAATTAGAATTGCCACAGGTAATAGGATCCAATATATCACTGGCTCTGTTAATTCCTTTATGCTTAATAACATGAAATTGAAGACATATCTCTTCTACATCCCTTTCTCTCACCTCCTTAGCATCTTTGCTTTGTGCCTCTGGTGGTACTTTTAAAACTTTTGCTTTTATTATTGTTTTACACATCAAGTAAAATACATCATGTAATGCAGAAACTCTACAGTGGTTTGCCTCACTAAAAATTTTACAAAAACTTAGAGAAATGAGACAGCAATCACTTGAGTTTTGTTGTGTCACAATAGCCTAATACCAGAAGCTAATACCATCAAGCTAACTCTAATGATTCAGCAAATATTTGGCTTTCATTGGGTTGTGTTTTTTTTTAATGAAGTTATTAATGTGAGTATACATAAGTCTTAATTTGCTTTCCATTAGATTCAATTGTATTTTTATGAAGTTTGATCATGTATTCATGTAAAAACTATGGGCTTTCTTAATTTTTTTTTTTTTTTTTCCTAGCATAATAATTTTATTTTTTTTAAAATTCTGCACTTGATGTTTAAACACAATTTTGCCTGTACTGTAGCTTTGCATGTTCAGCACCACCTCCTTAGTAACCATTACAGGTCAGTTATGCATTGATATATTAATAGATGCTGAATATACTGAAGAGGGTAACTGTCACCTTAAAATGCATGGCTCCTGAAAGAACATAAAAAGAGGGGTATGTCATTGGATCAAAGGTCCATGTGTGTATGATGGACTTCAGTATCCTGTTTCTGGCATTGGCCAAAGATAGATTTGTGAATAAGAATAGACGGTAAACAGGCATGTGACTGAAGTGATGTAAATAAATGGCTTGCTTTTGTTTTGTAATTTTTTCTAATTCCCTTGGTTCCCTGGCACTCAAAAAAACCCACCTAAAAGCCAAACCAACCAGCCAACCAAAAAAAGCAATGCAAAGAAAAACCTAAGGGAGGAAAAAAAGAAGAAAAATATAAAGGAAGGTACTTTTTTCAGGACTGAAAAAAATGGTCTTCTTTTTTTCTTTCTGAGTATGCATTTACACACTCACATAACCTCCACCATATGTGGAGGTTGTATTATTTTCTGTAAGTTTTGTTTAAAAAATGCCTCTATCTAAGCCTTATGTCTTTTTGTTTTCGTCTGTTTTGGGTTTTTTTTATAATAGCTATTTCTTTAATGCAAAAATGCCTAATTTGGAAGGCTAGGAGATATTTTGATTTTCACTTTCCCCATATTTTCTCTTGTTTTCATAATGGATTTCAGATAGGTAAAGAACTCCTTATTTTTGTCTACTCTTAACTGTAATTCTTCACAGAAATCATGTGAGTGTAAAGTGTTTGGGAATAGCCTGACATCCTATGAAAATACTAACTCTACATCAAAATGAAATCTTGTTGAAACTCTTTTCTTCCTTCATGTTGTACAACATCTAGAACGCATATACACAGTCTGACATCAAAATGCCACAGCACTCCCTTGTTTAGCGAAGCTGGCAACAGAGAAAATATTATGCCAGCTCTTTAAAGCCAGAAATGCTTCCCTCTCCACTTGAACATGCAGTTCAAGTTGCAGTCACATAATTGGGTCTCAGATACCTGAGAAATTGCCTCTCTCTCTTTCTTGAATCCCCATGACCAAGTTAAGAACTACTATTAAAGGTCTCACTTTCATTCCCCAATTGCTTTTCTCTCAGAAAGCTTCACTGTGGTACCCTAGCAATTTGCTCCCTTTTATCTGTTGATTTTCAAGTATGTTAAGTCAAAGTTAGAGAGTAGAGAGCTAACCTCTTTCTCAGGTTTTTCCTATTGATGATTTTAGGGTATCTTATGGTATTTTAAAAATACAATTCAGAATATTATATTTATCTCAGTGTTGCATGATTACTGATTGTACAGGCTTACAAAATTGTTATTACTTTTTACTGTGTGTGCATATGACAGAATTTTGTCACTTGATAAGTTTATTGCTCACAGCACCAAAAACAAGAGAGGGAAGGTGAAAAGATTTGGGGTCATAATCTTTTTGGGTTCTTTGGTTTTCATTTCAGCTGTAGCTCTGCTCTTTTCAGAAGAGTAAACACAACTGACAACTGAGTTACAGAACAGATATATAGACAGACAGATTAACCTCTTGCTTTATAAAGACCAAGCCTACATGTAGTTTAAAAGGAAATCTTTCTCATCTATAGCTGTTGTTGTCAGTAGTTATAATCATTGCATGTATGTGTTTGTATGTGTTCTGTGGGGAAAGCAGTTTCTTGTTTTTCAATATCAGTTCACTTTTCATGTATGAATATGGTAGTCTTTTTTTCAGAAGTAAGCAAACTTTTATATCGCTTAATCTAAATAAGTAGATTCTAGGGAAGTTGGACATTCAATATTCTGAAAAATAGATGCTAGAGAAAAATAAAAAAGCATCTAAAAGTAACAGTGGGTTTAATCTTTAAACAGGGCCATCTGAAAGTTAGACATAGCTTCTGAGCTGCCTCTATAGTAAAAGGAGAAAAATGAGTGCCCCTACATTTGAGTTGTTGCTTCAGCTGCCAACCACGTCTCAGTTATCTCAATGAGGTGATAGCTTTGTGAACACATACACACCTTCACTTCCTAGTACTTGCTCCCACAACTGCATATGCCTTAGGTGAATTTCCTTTTGCCCTGTTTTATCATTTCTGAAGTCTCTCCTGTTGCCATCATCCTGTAACTTTGCTTTCCAGCACTTTTGACCTCTACTGCACTTTACCATGAGTTGTGCTTTTCCTAGTTTAAAGTTCTCCTCATCAGTTTGGCCAGCATTTCACAATTATTATCTTGGCTCCACTTTTTCAGGAACATCCCCTCTCCCCCTACCAGTCCTCCATCCTCAAAGTGGGTCCCATGGTTGTAAAAGACAAATTCACCAGCTGCACAACTAGATTATTGACCTCCAGGTGCTGAAATTAATATAACTGTATGACTTTTGGCATGACAGGACTTAAAATCAGCCAGGGTTTTGAGGTAGATCTATTTAGATTTTTTCCAGTCCAAAGACAGAATGATATTTAAACCTAGCTTTAATTTTGGTTTTAGTTTATTAAAACCTAGAATATATAACTCTCTGAGTAAAGAAACCCTACAGTCTTCTTGCAGTAGTTAAATAAACACTGGCAGATCCATCTCCTTGGCACTGAAATTTCATTGCCTGTGCTATTAAATTGTTAAGAGAGGTCTCCAGCATGTTTTTGGCCTAGGAGAATAAACAGATGCCCTGCCAGCGTTCTAGCAGTTTGGATTTAGCACAAGTCAGACATCTTTCTCAATAGGCAGCATGCATTCGTTCACCATATTTTGTAAGACATGAGAGTATAATAATGGTACGGTCATTGGCCATTCCATGCTGAAGAAAAGCTTAGGGAGTATTTTATTTTCCAGTTTAAATGCAGTAAACATGATTAGGAAAAGCAGAATAAAAGGAGGACAAAAAAGCATTAGAAATTTATTTTCTTCTGCCCACTGTGTCCTTGCAGACAGGTTCTGACTCTCAGTCCAGCCACTGAAACTCAGTTTTATGAATTACAAGAAACTATATTAACTTCTTTCTAGTTCTTAGGAAATTCTCTCCCTTCTCTAGCTTACCCCTTCTCCAAAGCCATTTCACAGCCCATGCACACAATGTTAACTTCAAAAATCTTTCTGTGAATCTTTCAAGCCTTTTGTGTTTGTGCATGCTCAGTTAGTCTCACTCAAGTATTTCCACCCACCTTTTTTTGTTTGGTTTTGTTTTGCTTGTTTGTTTGGCTGGTTGGTTTGGTTAGTTTATGGAAGGTTCTATGTACCCCAGTGGCTTCTTAAAGGATGATATTTTGAGAACATACACATAGATAATACCTTTCCTTAAACAGGGCATTATGCCCAAGCTAATTAGCTGAATTCCCAGCAGTGCTAATTAGCTTGGGTGGAGCACCATTATGAGGGAAATGTCTTTGTTTGCAGAGCAACCATGTTTGGGCCAACAAGTGCTCTGCACAGTCCTGTACTCAGCAGGGTAAAACTCTCCATCAGAAATCTGAGTTGCAGCGACCATCTTGTAAAATTTGGCTGGTTTGTATCTTCTAACCTAGTTAAAATATGTGACTTCTGATGATAATTTTTCCCTCAGGACATGGTATTTCCGAGTCTAATTCCATTAGTCATTTTAGAAACCTGTTTGTGTGAAAGACAAAACACAAAAGGTGCTGGCCGGGCATTGCAGCAGGTGCATAGCCACTGTGTTCTATCATGTACAAATTTACAGAGTCTGAAGACACTTAAGACTTTGTTAAAATTATTATCTGTAATCCTAGACAGGGGGTAATAGGCCACATTTTTCTCTCTGTTGAAGAGAGAAGAATCTTGTTAGAAACTAATCCAAATTATTGATGGGTCATTTGTGGCTCATGCTTGTAACTGTGGGTCTGGATTTTCATGACAGATGGATGAGTTGACATTCTTTGTAGGAACTGTGCTCCCTGCAAATATATTAGTATACATACATGGTATTTTGCCTCTCTGATGTCTTGAACGTCTGTTTGCATGGCATTTTGCCTACTCACAAGTCAGCACAGAAGTCAAGCAATAGTAGGTTTATGCAGACAGTTGGCATTACCCTGCAAATGACATTTTTTTTCAGGAATTCTTTGTTCTATGCCAGTATTACATATTGGCGCCACATGCCTCTTTACACCTAATTACATGAGTTGACACTACATGACAGGACAGAAATGGTTGATGTGAGGAGGAAAAGAAAGGTTGAAATTTATGGTTACTTTTACAAATACAAGTAATATGTTTTCCGATTTGTTGGAATATCAATATACAGGAGGAGTTATGACCCTTTCACACTCTCATGTTCAAGTAATTTTCCTGAAAAGTAATGATCATCAGTGTCCCTTATTTTGGCATAGGAGAATGTCTCATAATGCTAAGTCATTCTACTAAGTTTTTCTTATGCATGTACTAAATTTTAAGGGAAATTGAAAGAGAGAATTGTTCTGTTTCTTGTAAAACCAGGACAGGAAATATTTTTTCTGTTGTAAAACCCACTAGAAATAAAAAGTTGAGTTAATTTACCTAAATGTAGCAGACAGATAACTGGTTTGGGACTTCTAGAGTTATGCTCATTCTGTTCTAGAGTTCTTTTCCATTTCATCCCTGGGTGCTCCAGCAGATAACAAGAGAGCTTAAAAGCAAATCTGTATAGAGTTACCTCTACACTTATTGATAAAGTAGCAGACCAGCATCACTGGCATATTCTCCTTCTTCCTCTTTTTCTTCCTCTTCTCTTCTCTTTCCAATATTGGCAGGTTACATATACTACCCGTGTTGTCCTGGGTAAAAGACCACAATCCAGTCAAACCACAGAAAACTAACAATAAAACCACAACAAACCTAAACAAGCAAGCAAACAAACAAAAGTGGATAGCTTTCTTTTGGATTGGTGAATGTTGCATCCAATAAACATACCAGACTGCAGCAAGGAAAGGCAGAGGAGCAAGGTTCTTTACATTTTTTTTGGCATCAGTTTGCTATTAGATTAACTCAGCTTCTCATAGCAACACAACTTAAGGTGCTCCCTTGTAAACCAATGATACCTTTGATTTTTCATTTTGGCAGGTAGATGACTTTGGGGAACTAATTAAGCCTGACTGGGATTGTTACTCAAATTAGCAAGATGACCACTTTTTATTGAGGACATCTGCTAAACAGCTTCACAGCCTCCTCACAATCAGGTCACTTTCTTCCCTCAAATCTATAAATTCAAGTAAACTCTTCCACATTCACTAGAGGATGACTAGAGAATGTCAAGTGTTGCAACAGAAAATTTCTAGGGCGTAATTTGCTTGCAACAGAGACAGTGAAGGCTTACATAACTTGAATGTGTCTGCTTAAATACAGTTAAACTAGCTTCGATGCTCATACAGCACTTCGGCTAATTCTGCAATGAAGACATAGCCGTACTTAATCTATTTGAAATAATAACAATATAAATAGAAATAATAAACTTCTAGTTGCTCTAACTTGTTGCATTTCAACTTTGCTAAATTATTTAGCAAACTCCACTTCCTTCCACTCCTTCCTAAGTCATCAAAGGAAAGTAAACAGGAGTGAGGAACATATGGCTTACCTTTTCCCAGTTTGTGAAATGGACTGACCGTAAAGAAGAAAAGAACAGCATCCTCCAAAATATGAGCAAAACAAATGTATAACCTTTGTTCATACAACCCCTTCTGAGACCCTATTGTTACATCTTGGTATTCTTTCTAAAGAGGATGTAAAACTATAACTGCATTTTGAAAGCAAACATTTAATCTGTGTTGCAAGAAGTGCTGATATGACTTTGTTTTAGACGTCTATGGAAAAGTTAATGTATCAGTTAAAAAAAAAATTGCCTGCAACACAGCTGCTGTAGTTTAAGAAGGAATTAGTCCTCATCCACTAAATACCTTGCATATCACCCACATATGTGAAGCAGTCTTTGAGACTTTTTGTTTTATCCTAACTATACATATCAACTTGTATGCCCTAACGGGATGTTTAATCTAAATTAGTAGCTCAGACTTCCTTGATAGTTGATTTAAAAAAAAAAAAAAAAAAAAAAAAAAAAAAAGTAAGTATTTCCTCACAGTGATTCAGATGGAAAGAATCACCTTCTAGATGTGCTTCTCTTTCTCTTCAGTGTCTGTATAGGAGTCCTGGGCCTCTTGTTTTGGTACTTTGGTGGAATTAGATGGGATAAATGTGGATGTGATGTTGGGTTCATTCTTAGTTCAGTTCAGCGTAAGTAAATTGAGTTTACCTAAATGACTTGCACTGCTTCCTTAAAACAATTTGGTTTATTTGGCCTAAAATGGGCCAGCAGTAGTTGTGCATCCACTTATCACATCTCAGCTGAGGAGTGATAACTAACAGCTATGGAACTGTCATATGCTGAATAGCTCCAGCTGTTTTGTAAACTAGCATCTGGCTACATCCCAAATTAAAAAAAAATTAAAAAAAGCATTCTAAGTTCTTCCCTTAAGCAGTTATCTGGGGGCACTGTTTTTGTTATGTGTAATAATGTATAATGTAAAAAGACATTATTTTAGTAAGATGCTTAATATTTACTACATAATTTCAGAAGTCTAAGAAAGTAGAATTAAATATGTATAATTTTGGGTAACTGACTTCTATACAGCCTTGTGTGGTTCTGTGAGTGAGTAGACTGCAACAGATCATGATCACAAAATATTTTCTTTGCAATAAGAATTTATTTTAAAATAACTGTGTGCAAGTTACTTCAGTAATAGTTTTGCCTAAAGCTTCTGTAAAAGTAAAAAAAAAAGGAGAAAAAAACCACAAACAGCCCATGTTAAATATTTGCTCAGATGGTTATGCATGAATTTTCTGAAGATTGTCCATTTTTGTGAGAAACATAAGTGGTATAAAAGTGACTCTAAATTGAGGATTTAGAGAAATCTAAAGATCGGGGGAAGAAATGTTGTTTGGTGGGAGAAATGTAGATATTATAGCAGTTAAACTGCCTGGGACACCAGATTAGAGAACTGTATAGCTTGGGAAAGAATGGTGTAAAAAGGTACACTGATGAAATGTAAGCTGGATGTCAAACTGGTTCCCATGGTTCTGTTCCTCTGAACTTCTAGGGATCTCACTGGTGTTTGCATATAAGGCAGTAAGGATGAGAAAGTGTAATAATCCCCAATATCAAACCTAGAGAATCACAGTTTCTAAGTGGTGTTATCATTCCTAGATACAATAATGATTTCAGTGGGTTTACTTATTTCCTGCTCTGCCCTCAGAGCATCAAGATGGCATTTTTTAAAAATGTCACTTGGAAATATGTTCCTCTTGTGACCTCCCACTTGGTATTACAAGTGCCCCAGAAAAATTCTAATGTGAAGCAAGTGAGCTACTGCAAGGCCTAGAGGGGAGTGAGAGGAATGACATTTTAAGGGGCAAGCAATTTTTAAAAAACAAATTCTAAAAGTGACAAAAGCTTCTGGACCAGAGTTGAGGAGAGTGCTTTGACAAGTCCAGATGCATTTTTCTAGGACTTTCAATTGGTCAGTGGTGGGTTGAGAGAAGAGAAAAAATATTCAAAGCTATTGAAATACCACCACCTAAATATTCATTGGAACATTTGCTGTTTCTTCGTATGATAATATATTGAAGCAATTTATACCTAACCTTTCCCCAAAAAAGGCCATGCTCTTTAAAATCTAAAGCTGAATATGCACTAAAAAAGTTGTACTGCTTCATTATTCTTCCCTGAGAGTTATGCCAAATCTGTATGGGAAAAGACTGTTTTATGTAGATAATTATCTCTATTTCTGGTGATACTCTGCATAAATGTATGACAAAACATTGCAGTGTTTTGAAGATACCTGATACAAATACAAAATCAATACATCAGCATGCTTTTCTCATTTGAAGAGGAAGGGAATATTAGAGCATATTGCTGTTTTCTTTTGTTTTGTTTTTCCAGAAGAATTATCAGCAAATAGTGATTTCCAGCTAGCACTTTTGCCATAAGAGTTCATGATTGTCAGTCTGATTGAGAATTGCCAGGCCTTAGAAGGCTGACAGAACTGAAACACACAAATAGGCTTTAGAAATAGTTGTATTCTGCAATTCATTCAAATGCAGATACTCTGCCTTCAGATAAGCCTCAGAAGTCCTCTCCTCATGCTTCATGGTTACTCTGGAGGATGCTGCCTACAGGTCTCTCATGTCATTGCTGAGCATGCTGTCCCCACCAGCAAGGTCATAGGTAGTTGCTCCAGAGCAGTGTGATAGCTGGAGAAAGGGACATTAATTTATGGACTTTATGAACTTTTTCAGTATCAAATGAATCTAGATTTAAAAAAAAAATACTGCAAGTAGTCCAAGCCCTTGTAATAGTCTTGTTTCCTGTTCCACAAGCCACATTTCTATGTAATCACTCTACTAAATGAGAACTGTAACAACCTCGTTTTGCTTACCAGCCTGACAAGATAATGAAGAATGGAACATTCAGCAAAATAGAAAATCCATATCAATATTATCCCATATAATATCACTTTATAAGGAGCTATTATATCTCAGCATGGCCTCAATATTTTCTGCAATCCATATCTAATATATATGTACAGTAAGAAATACAAGTGTGAGATTCATCTTATCTAAGCTAACCATCAAAAATTTAAACACCGTATTTAGTAGTTTAATCTCCCTCTTTGGAGAATAAGAGATGCACTACTGTTGAAAACCATATGACCAAAGATATTTTCTACAAAGAGTTTAGATGTTCAAAAGTACCTGTAGATATCTGTAATTAGAAGACATGAAAACCTTTCCTTTCAGGTATTCATGCATCTTTCTGAACATGACAGAAGCTGGCAGTCTAAAGCACTCATATCACTTGCTTGACAGAAGAAATAGCCTAGGGTGACTAGCTTAGACTCAGACACGCACCTGACACACTATGGCCTGAAGATCATATCTTCAATGATTCCTAAATCATAGCATCACAGAATGGGTTAGATTGGAAAGTACCCTTAAAGGCCATCTAGTCTAACATCCTTGAAATGATCAGGGACACCTTCAGCTATAAAAGGTTGCTCAAAGCCCCATCCAACCTGACCATGAATCTTTCCAGGCATGGGGCATCTCTCTGGGCAACCTGTTCCAGCTTTTACCACTCTCATTGTAAAAGATTTCTTCCTTATATATAGTCTAAATCTACTCTTTTAGTTTAAAACCACTGCCCCTTATCCTGTCACAACAAACCCTATTAAAAAGTCTGTCTTCATCTTTCTTATAAACCCCCTTTACATAACAAAAGGCCACAAGGTCTCCTTGGACCCTACTCTTCCCCAGCCTGATAAACCCCAGTTCTCTCAGCCCTTCCTCACAGGAGAGGTGGTCCATCCATCTGACCATATTTGTGGCCCTTCTCTGGACCCACTCCAACAGGTCCATGTCTTTCCTGTATTGAGGACTCCAGAGCTCAATGCAGTACTCCAGGTGGGGTCTCATCAGAGCATAGTAGAGTGGCAAAATTAGTTCCCTTGACCTGCTGGCCATACTACTTCAGCCTTCTGTGCTGTGAGCGCATGTTACCAGCTCATGTCCAATTTCTCATCTGCCAATATCCCCAAGTCCTTTCCCACAGGGCTGCTCTAAATCCATTCATCCTTTATTGATATTGTGGGTTGCCCTGATCCAGGTGCCAAACTTTGCACTTGACCTTATTGAACCTCATGAGGATCACACAGGCCCATTTCTCAAGCTTGTCCAAATCCCTCTGGATGGCATCCCCTTGCCTCAGGCTTGTCAACTACACCACTTAGCTTGGTATCATCTGCAAATTTGCTGAGGGTGCACTTGATCCCACTGCTCTGTCCTTTATAAAATTATTAAACAGCACTGGTCGGAGTACAGACCCCTGAGGGACACCATTTGTTATTGACCTCTATCTGGACAGGGGGCCACTGACCACTACACTCTGGATGCTACCATCCAAACAATTTGTTATCCACCAAACAGTCAACTCTTCAAATCCCTGTGTGGTGGGGGATGTTGTGGGGGACCACATCAGAAGCATTACAGAAGTCCAGATGGATGACATCTGAAGTTCTTCCCTTGTACACTGTTGTAGTCACTTCATCATAGAAGGCCAGTAAGTTGTTCAGGCAGGACTTGCCTTTGGCAAAGCCATGCTGGCTATCTCAGATCACCTCCCCATCCTCCATGTGCTTTTGTCTACCTTCTAGGAGGACCTGTTCCATGATCTTCCCAGGCACAGAGGTGAGGATGATAGGTCTGTAGTTCCCAGGGTCCTCCTTTCTACCTTTTTTAAAAATGGGTGAAATGTGTCCCTTCTTCCAGTCAACAGGGACTTCACCTGACTGCCAGGACTTTTCAAATATCATGGAGAGTGGCTTGACAACTACATCAACCAATTTCCTCAGGATTTGGGATGCGTCTTGTCAGGTCCCATAGACTTATGTATGCTTAGGTTCCTCAGGTGGTCACAGACCTGGTCTTCTCTTACAGTGTAAGGGACTTTGCTGTCTGCTTTGTAGTTCATCCACGTGAGAGGTATGAGAAGAGAGATTGTCAGTGAAGACTTAGGCAAGGAATTTGTTGAGTACCTCAGCCTTCTCCTTGTCCATTGTTACCAGCTTGCTAGTCTTGCTCACTGCAGAAGGTACACATTCTTTTAACTTCCTTTATTTGGCTGATGTACTCATAGAAGCAATTTCTTGTTGTTTTTTGTATCCCTTTGCATCCCCATTGAGTTCCAGATGCACCTTGGCCTTCCTGACCCCATTCCTACACATCCAGGCAGTGTCCCTGTATTCTTCCTGGGATAGTTGTCCTCGCTTCCATTGCCTGTGCAATTTGTTCTTGTCCTTTAGTTTGACCATCAGGTCCCAAATCAGCCATGATGGTCTTTTTCCTTCCTTGCTTTATTTCTTACATCTGGGGATTGAGAGATCTGGTGTTCTGTGGAAAGCATACTTAGATATCTGCCAGGTCTGTTCTGCTCCCTTGTCCCTGAAGACTTGTTTCCCTGGGGATTACACTGACTAACTCCTTGAAGAGCTAGAATTTTGTTTTCCTAAAATTCATGGTCCTGACTTTACTCCTTGCCTGACCCATATCCCTCAGGACTGCAAACTTCAGCAGTACCTGATCACTGCAGCCCAGGCTATGTCCAATCTTGGCACCACAAAATATCTCACTTGCATTGGTGACCATCAGGTCCAGTATGACATCCCTTCTGGTAGGGCTGTCTACGCCCTGGTTTAAGTTCTTCTCAATGTATTCCTGGTGTATCCTGAATTCCTGGATCCACTATAGCTCATTATGCTACAGAAGATTTAGATGTTCCTCAGTATGGAGGAACATCTTTATGTTATGGAGGAACTTTTTTTTTTTTTTTTTTTTGACTGCAATGCAAACTTTCAGACAAATCTGTGGACCTTGCAAATCACTCTGCCTTTTACAGTCTTTCATAATGATGTCTTTCTTGTGCTTGAAAAAAAAATCTTCATCAGCTCTGTATCTGAAAAAGCTGAAGTATCTTTTCACAAAACAACACTTATTTTCCTCACTTTAAAATTCCTTTTTGTTCCTACCAGATGTTCTTTCCATGTTTCTTGGAACCAAATGGAGTCATCTAAGTTGTGCAGTTATCTTCACATCTCAGCATTTGTAATAGATCATTTACTACCTGCTGAAACATCCCTGGGGCACTCATGACTCACAAAGGCATTTCTTGGGTCTGAAACCCCTTTGGGTGTCACAAAAGAAGTTCTTTCTTCATCTGCAAGTGTTATTTTAATCTGGTGACATCTAAATGCCAGAACCAAATTACTGAAATATTTTGCTCCTGACACTTTAATGAGTTGATCAGCTAAGTGTGAAAATGGGTAGCTGCCTTCAATTGACTGAAGTTTTCTGTAGTCAGCATAATCATTTACTTACCATTAGATTTATTATTTTTTTTTAATTGTGATTAAGATGTTCAAATGTTATGTAGATTGCTTAGCTGGGCCAGCTTTCAGAATGTGATTAATTACCTTTTTACCATTATCTTATGTATTAAAAAGCTGTTTCATGGAAACTCTGTAGGAGTACAGTCTAGTCTTGCATTCAACATTTTTCACAATCTTATTTTTCAGGAACATCATAGTAATCAAGGGCTAAATCAACTGGCCTAATCTCTGCTTTTTGCTACCCATGGGTCCTTTTCTCCAATACTGCCTTCAAATGCCTCACACATAAGGATCTTGAAGACATCACTAATGTTCTATTCTATGATCTTATTTCTAATTACTTATACATCCTGTGCAATTGTAATAGTTGCTTTTATCCAGAAATTCAGTTTTAGTCTAGGTTGAAACCGTAGTCCCAGATAGGTCTTTCTGGCTATAAACAATTCAGCAAGTTCATCATAAATGTGCCTTTCCTATGCATTGTGCTGAAAGAGTAATGAAACTCATGCACATAGAAGCTGTAGGAAATATCATCTTGGCAAGAATCTAAATTTCCTTGCACCCATTCACCAGAAGTATATGAATATTGTTCAAGATTAAGTTTATTTCTTTATCATTACATACACTTTTTAAGTACCTTTCAATTAAATTCTCTCTCAACACAACATTAAAAATATCATTTATTATAAGAAATAGCAATTAATATGCAAAACTCCCTGATTTTGTCTGAGATGGACTTTTTTTGCTGTCTATACTACCTGGCTGATGACTAGTAGTAACTTATATAATTTCTCTTGCACATATTTTCTTTCTTTCAGCACTGCTTATTTTCTAGAGACTAAAGCTGGTTCATGCTGTGAGTTCAGCATCACTAGGCTTTTAAAGTGTCAGTGTCCCCAAGCATATAAATGAATACTGGGCATTTCTGGTAGTTGTTGATTGCATTGGTAATTTCTAATTTCTTTCTGGCTTCCCTATGATTCAATGGCCTCCACCTCCACTTCATTTGCAAGATACCACCTTATTTTGTAACCATGTGGACAAATGTCCCTTTCATCAGGCTGTCTCAATAAGCTAGTTTAGGCATTGAATATAGTGTAGCCACAGCAGTGTAGTACTCCATGTTAATTACTTTTTGTTTCCTTCTCAACAAGAAACTTCTTTACAGCTGGTCGCTGTGTTTTTGTATCATGTCTCAGGATAGATGTACTATTTGACTTATTCCTTTGAAAATCTATTAGGGTAGAAGACACGGAGACTAAGGGCTTTGGAATTAGTGCTACCATCAAGTAGACAATGACACTGAAAATATAACTTTGAGGATAATATTGTTTGCACTATTCCAGTAAATTTTGTAAAGTGATAATTTTATTGTTAAGAGAAAACAATTCTTAGGGTTCCTCTGTCACTTTTATATCCTGTGTGGCTTACCTGGAGGGGACAGAATGAAATGCAAGCACCTTTATTTACTTTGTCTTAAGGAAAATCGGAGACTTGATTAAAGAGGAGTAGGAAAACAGAAGTCTCTCTGGGCTCTGTTCTGTAACATGACATCTCAGTGGCTGCTGGAAACACAAGCTCTTTGGGTCCTTTATACTATTAGTGATAAATCTTTAGACCCAGAAGCCTGGTTTAAAATCCTAGAAGCTTAGAAATGCTACCTTAATGATGTTCCCTCAACAGCGCTGAGAGGAAAATGATCTTTCTTACCCTGTTTATTGCAAGCAATATTCTGAAGCCTTCATTTATCTCTGGCAAACATGTAATTGATCCAATTTCTGTGAATGTTCATTATTTAGCCCAACATTCAGAGATATATCAGATGCTCAACAGCCATAAAATGCTCCATTGTAAGAATATCCTAGTCCATGCTAGAAGTTTTGAGGTTCAGTCTAGTAATTGAAATTTAGACTGATTAAAGTACATGGAAATGACACTAAAGTGTAAATTATCTCTATTTCACATAGAATATACTTGATTTATATAATGAAAATAATAGTGCTGAGGAGCACTGTAATCACATTATGAACATAGGGGGAAGGATGCTTGTTACATATTACAGCTGAAAGTATTAGTAGATGGCACAGATCCTTCCTCAGGAAGTGGAATCTTATCTGTAGCTGCATAAAACCTCACCTTTATACACCAGAATTTTCTAACTGCCTACCAAGGGAAGAAAAAAAATAGAAGCAGTTTGTATATCGAGAGATTAATACTTTCTTGATAGGCTGTGTCAATGTAATTACATGCTGGAAAACATTTAACCTCAAATAGATATTTAATAGAACAATAGAGGAAAAATCTGCATCTTTTTAGGAATAGATCCCCACAGATGCTCTTGATTCTTTTTCAGAAATATATTGTATAGATTTTCTGGCTCATAGTTCATAAGCAAGTTTCAGTATCATGTGGTGCATGCAGGCAACTCACAGGGGGTTGTGCAGGTGACTCAGTCTTGATTTGCCTGTCTATGGCCTTATCTATGAAAAGACTACAATGGGGAGTGTGTAGATCGTTCAGTCTTGAGTTGTCCATAACCCCCAGGCCAAACAGGGCTATGCTGCACCACACAAAGAGCCGAGCCCTGCAGTTCCTCAGCAAATGGTATGTCCTGAGTTTTAATTCAAACCACTATTTGGCTTCTTGAGAAAGAGAAGGAGAGCCTGAAGGGCTTCAGCAGTGGTTTCAGCCGACAACTTTTCTGTATCCAGATGGCATAATCCAATCAGGCATAGTTTTCTCACAACTGCCTGCAGGGGTTTCAGCCACAACCTTGTGTATTCAAGCTGTATAGTCAGTCATGTAAACCAGGGGATAAAAGTGCTAAGGTTCAGCTTAGATTTTGGGAGTTGCCTCTCCAACACTCACCTGTATGGAGACTCTTCCCCCTTGGTCAGGACATTGGCCAAGGTGACTTTTCTAAGATTGAGAGCCCTTACCTGAAGTGGTAAGAGAATATTTAGCACACTGTAAGTTTGTAAACGCGGGTGATTAACTAACACATGTATAATATTTAGTAAGCTTTCTAATTTGTTATAGTGTATTCTTGCTTAGAAGTTGTAATAGTGCATTCTTCCACTGTATTCATAAAAACCTTCATGGGTGGCATATTAGACTTCAAATAGATGGTTTGCCTGGGCCTTACAGTTAAACATGTAAGTTCAAATAAATAATTTGCTTAATCTTAGCAGTCCAGTCTCTTTTTGTCACCTTTACTGTTTAATTTAATCTGCTACAGAATCTAATACATTTCTAATATTCTACATTTTAAGTTTCGAATGAAGAACACATATCTTATTTTAGTGGTATCCTTTTAACTTGGAAAGTATAAAAGTAAAAATGGTTGTAAAGCTACTAAGTCATATAACATTTCTCATTTTGTCCTTCAAAAATTAGGGGCTCTAATTTGTCAGCATGACATGACAGGAAATACTCTGTTTCCTCAAATCTCTCCAGACTTCAAGGGGGGAAAGTGGTAGGAAACCCCAAAGAGTCACTAATAAAGGACAAAATGATACTAATGTGGTAATCTCTGCTGCTAACTACCACTTCCATACAGATTATATTTTTAGGATAAGAATATTTGTCTTCTGATAGTGAACAAGTAATAAGATCTATTCTGATGTTCATAAATACAGATAACTAGCAGGATACTTTTTACTTTTTATGCCTTATTATTCTTTTAGTTCTTTTTGCATAATAAGAATTTACATATATCTGAAGAGTTTAGTCTTAGTTTAAGGAACTAAGGCAGAGGACCTAGGTCATCAATGATTGTAACCACTGGTATCTGCACTGAAAAAGTCATAATGCCAAATACCACTGAATCAGCAGTCTTGTTCTCTCGAGTTATTCATCACATTTGTTATAATAATAGTAAAATTTGATGGAGGATAGTTCAATAAGTTGCAATGGCTTCAAGATCAGCATCAGAATGTGAATCCTGTGCTCATGTGACCTCCTATATAAAGGTGTTATAAACTAGTGGCTGTATACACAACATATTACCATGAGGAATGACAAAACCATGAAGTGGAATGATTATTTTTTGACTGTCAGGCTTCTGCAGCAAATGAAGAGAATTCGCTGCAATGCTAAGGTGTGAAACAACATTTGTGATTCAGCACTGGCCCCATCCATGAGTGCAATACTTAAATCCCACTGAAATGCTTTTCTTTCTGCTGGATAGAATCTATCAACAATAAATGACTGGAAACCGAATTTTCCAGTATCTTGCTCTTTTATGAAGTATTTTCAATGTTTATAGACATGCATAAGCCAGAATAATTTAGTCATTCAGATTGCCAACAGTTTACATGCTATTTGCAAGGAACTAGATGATTGTTACAAGGTGCAAAGCATCAGAGGATCTTGCCCAATTTTATTATTTCTATCTCTTTTTCACAATGTGCACTCTTACATGTCTGGCATTTGAGCAGTTGCTAAGTTCCATTTCAATAAGGCCTTTGAAAATCTTAAGATGTATTCTGTGAAATTTCCATTAGTTAGAGTTCTGTGGGTAGTATGTTGCCTACCAAGAAACTTATATAACTGCAATCTATGTCACATAAGCTGTTATTATAATTGCTTCCAAAATATTAATTAATTTTTATCCTCATCCTACTTCTATTTTTTCTTTGCAATATTGGTTCAGTAATATACCACTGAAGTAAAACTATTACTTATTTTCAAGTCTTATGAAATGTATTTGTAGTAGAGAAACAATCTTTTTTTAAGAAGAAAAATTCATATTCAAATTACTTCTTCCTCATTCATCATTTACAACTACTAAGGAGCTAGTTAACTTTAAACAATAGAAGGAAAAGATGAAAACTGTTCTGAATGAGTGAGTCACTCAGTGTTTTGAACAGAAAAAGACATAGATTGTAACAGAGAGTTGGAGAACACTAGCAAAGAGGACAAGATTTATAAACATATATATTTAGATATTTCCATAGTACTAAAACACAAAGAAATGTTATGGATTACATTTTTGTCTCCATTTCAATATTAGTGATGTGTGAAAACCAATTCTTTTGCTTATGCATGACAATTTTTCTGATGACTAAAATCCATTTCTAGGTACTTCAAAGATGGAAATAAGAACACCTGAATGGGGAAGGAAGCTAACAATTAAATATGTAAACTTTGAATTTCCACCTGAATTAAACTGGAATCCACAATAGCAGTCATAGAAATATTCAGAAAATATCAGTAAATATTAGTGAATAAATCAAACAATGTATATCTGAATATCACTCATATTTATCAATCAATTAATATCTCTGAATTGAGACAGTATCAGTCTTCATATCAATGAAGACTGAGAGATATGTAGGAAAAATTAAATTAAAAGAAGATAAATGTATCTAATTTTAGCACATGAAATCCAATGGCCTGGTGCCTCTGAAAATCTGAAAAATTCTGAATATAAACCACTAGCCAAGACTGTCTATTATAGGTCCCTTTCTGGAGAGCAAAATACAAATCCAGAGACAGTACTAATATCAGCTGAGGATAAAACAGAATAACTTCTACGAGTGGGATATTCAATACTGATTATTTTTTTGTATGAAGAAATACCATTTACAGGAAAAAAACGGTATCTGTTCTCCAACTGGACAAGGTCATATCCTATCATGATGGATTTACAAACAATTACTTCAGACTCAAGAAGCTGTTTTTTTTTTTCAGGACTGCAGAAGTCAGAGTCAAGGTCTGCCAAAAACTTGATAGGTATCACTATTTAGTGTGAGTATCACAATATTTTTGATATTGATAATTGTAGAGCCTCACAAAGGTATTATTTGTGACCTAAGTTCCTATAGAGACAGACTTCTCTAAGTACTAGATGCCCTCAAATAGATTTCAATTTTTATCTACTGCATGAATGTTCTGTCTTTTGTATCCTATAGTAAGTGACTAATTCTCATTAATAACAGGCTAGAAGAACAAAATGTAACCGAGAAGTCCTCTTGTTATGCAGTGTCTAAAAATTATATTTAACATAGAAATTTTTCTGATGGCAGCTAAAAAGAGACATTATCTTCAAGTGCATAGAATCTCTAATCATGAAAGGAGACTAGGTAAGTGCTGTATAAGCAGGTACAAAGATGGTCCTTGACAATAAAGATTCGAATATAGATTTAATGTGGGAAGCAGAAACAACAAATGGAAGATAGGGAGTCTTCAGAAAAAGAAAAAAAAAAAAAAGAAAAAATGTGGAGACAATAAGTGTTCTTGTGATGCAGTCTGGAAGAAGAGGTCTGGATACAGTGTGAAAATATCTTGTTTACTGTTAGCCATAAGAGTATATACCCTTTCTATCAAAAAACATGAACCAACATAGCAGGTGGTCCCTATTAAGGAAACCTTTGTATGAGTAGACCTAAGCTTCTCTTCAATATACTAGTTATAGGCATAATATATGACTAAAAAGACTGATATATAATCAATTACAACACATATGTACGCTAATTAATTTCTATTTATCTTCAATTATTATTTAAGCTTTAACTAATTTAGGATATTGTAAGTTAAAGGTAGTAGAAAGCTTTTTGACATAACATAGTAACACTACTGCAATTTACTGATGTTAAATTTTAATAGTAACAACATAAATCAAGTGAATCACTAAATGAAAATAAGCCTAAAATCAAGAGAGTTGTAAGGCTAAATAAATTGAAATTATTGTAATATTAATGAGCATGAGGCCAAGAGAATATTCAAATAAAATAAAATAAAAAAGACTCTCAGTATAACAAAAAACTAAACTCTCATTATTTTCATTGTGAGATTCTCATAATTTTCAATGTGAAAAGAATTTTTTTTTTTTCAGCCTACAAATATTTTTGTTTGTTTGTTTGGAGCAGACAATTACATATATGTACTTAAAAAGGGTGAGTTTGGACTGTCATGGTGTTTCAGAATTTAGTATATGTTTGAACTACTTTCCACACTGGAACCTGAACTAGAAGCTAAACTAAGGCACATAAATTTCAAGAAAAAAATATAGATTCAAATTAGAAAATAGACAATTAACCTGAAGAAGGATAATGTGGTATTTGAAGAGTCATGGAGAGTTCATCTCTTGAACAACATTCAGCATATAATTAAGGACGATGGTGAAAACTTTTCTATCAACTGGTGAAGACTCTAATTTTCAGCAAACTGGTTTGTTAACTGATGTAACTTTTAAGCCACATATGGTTTATTTGTCTGATTTTTGGGGCAGAAACTGTATTTAGTTCTGATCTGGAATCCTATTACACCAATGTTGTTGAACGCTAGGCACTGCAGTTTTCAACAAAATGCTAATTAGAGTCTTTTATTTTTATTTTTTTTTGGACTCATACATATCTTAACCATATGTGAACATAATAGGGAAAGTGGGTAGACTTTACATATGGAAAAGATTGAAATTTCATATACCTCCCATATACTTACGCAATTAATTTGGCCAGATTGAAATTCAACACAGAAGCAACCATGGGTTTTGTATTTAACAACACAAAATCTGTTTCTGCTTAGATAATTCCAATTAAAAATATAATCCTTAAGAGTCACACATCTATGACATATAAAAATAACTGCAACTAAAATGAGATTCAGGCAGGTAAATTTTCAAAAGAAGGATAGTCTATCTAAACTTAAAAAAGAAAAAAGCACGTCTATTCTTCTTCACTGGTATCTATAACAGAAATAATCTTAATTTCTAAGTCATTTTTAACAGAGATAATTCCTTGTTGAATTCCACATATATGTCCTGAACATATTTACTATCGACAGAAGAGAAAGAGAGAGAGGATATAAAGTGGGTATAATTAGTACTGTCTAGACTTTCTGTAGTAGTCTCCATTGAGAGGGTTTATTTCTGCCTCAACTAGTTTAGAAGCTTGACTTCTCATGGTGTAACTATGTACAGTTTTCCTTCACATATTCCTCATTACATGGTGCACAAAAAATAAAATTACAGAATAATGTACACAATAGTGGAACACAGTAAACATTTTTTTTCCAGGCTCATTCCAGACTCATTTTTATATATCAAGATTGTAGAGGTTAATTAGCAATAATAATTTCAAAGTTGAATAACCATATTTCTACTTCATACTGCAATAACTGTAGAAAGGTTAAATTTTATATTGATGAAGACTTTTTATAGAAGTTCACATTTTTACTTTGGATGTAAATTTCTCTCTTATCTCCTAGGTGGGACTCACTTCACCAAACACTCGCAATCTATTGTATAGACATCCACACTGGAGATATGTATTAAGGCCATTTTCGTAATCACAATTAAGAAATAGATTCTGGTAGATGCAATTCAGTCCATCATGAGACAGAAAGTAAGTACCTGTTCTTCCACATTAAAGATCTTTATGTAGCTATCATAGATGCAGAATATGTAAAAATGGTATGAATTATCTATATACATTTTCATCTGAATATGCCCAGGCTGGAGTGGAAGATTGAGTTTACAGTATTTCTTACAGTATGTTCAGTGTAGCTGAGATCCTTAGTATATTGCTGGCAGGGGGGAAACAAAACAGCTGTACACCTATTTTTTTTTTTTCCTGACAGAAGAGAAAAGTGAAATTTTATTTGCTTCATCTGTTGAGTTTAAGGAAACAATTTAGATGTTCAGCTTGTATTTTAAACATTGTAATAAATGTCAGTTTTGCATCCAAAAATTGCAGTGTTTTCTTGCTGCTAGTGACCCTAAGAATTTTGATGTTTGGCTGAGAATCAGGGATCTTGTTCTGTGAAGACACGTTAGTTCATAAATATAGAAAGCCAAAACCTTTAGGCAGCCCAAGTATGCTTAAACAAAACAAAACAAGCAGTATAGCTAACTGTAAGTTTAGTATATGAGGTGAAAATGTTGTGTAATCTATAGATCAAATTCTCCTTTCTTGAGGCAATGAAGATCTTTTTTCCACAGGCTCTTATGAGCACTAACTGGAATCTAGCTTAGAGTGAGGAATATACCTTAGAAAGTAATCTTTAAAGAAGTACTGATGTTTTTCTGCTTTAAAGGTTACTGATGAACTATTGTTTTCCATTATGATGAAGCATGATGCTTATCTATATTTTGAATTTTCAAATTTTATTACATAGATCCAGAATGATTTGTTTATTGTACATTTATATATAACAGTCATATCCTGAAAAAGCAAAAGCTGAGAAAATGTGCAACTGCTCACTGTAATTTTTTTTTAATTGATTTTTTTCTCTCTTTTAAGGTAACAAGTCAATATTACAGAAATAGAACTGATTTAGCACCTATATTTTTTAATACTTCTATTGAAAACAGTAGTCTACAAAAATAGTTATTCCAAACTTTATCTCCCAAAGTACAAATACCTCTGAAAAAAATACACAAAAACTAAAAACTGAGTGCACCACTCAGTATTTCTGGTTCAAACCACATTTATTCTAATACATCAACATTTCCGCAGGGCTACTTTTCTTTTTTCTGTTTTCTCTTGCTGTGATGAATGCATTCAGCTAAGCTGACACCTATTTGCTTACACCATTACGTCTTTGTAAGAGTGTCCTGATGCTATTTCTGTGACTGGCTCTGAGCAGGTTTGAAAATAATTAATTGCAAACATCAGAGCAGATGAACTAAGATATCTAATTAAGTCTCTGAATTATCAAAGAATAAGTGTCTGGCTGTCCTAGGAGGTTGATTCAGAGGTTAATAATCAACTAAACAGTGCCAGGGATGATTCTTCAACACTAAAGCCAACTGACATAGTCTGCTTGGACATGCCAAACTTTTGAAATATTTTTGCTTCCAAAACAGAAGATGGGACAGAGAGGTGGAATCCCTCTGGAACAAACCATCCATCCATAATTTGGGAGAGGAAGAACTGGCCTGAGCCAAAACAATTCCAGGTACAGGCCTAACACATATGTGGTACAGATGATCACAGATGATCAACTATCTTTACATTCCATGTGTTTGTGACTTAATTTACTAATACAGATCTGCACAGAGAAGCCCACCCTGTTCCATTAATGGAGATGATTTAATGTCACTGGAGGAATCAAAAATTTAAAAACTAAAATAGCATCTAATTACATTGACTACATAGAAAGCTTCACTGAATCAGTGCTTCCACACATCGAACTATAGAGCTGTTTATAGTCTGCTAATAGGCAAAATATAATTAGATGTGTCTATAAACGTTGCTTGGATTTGTTTTTACATATATACAAAACTCTTACACTGGAGCAAAACATATACAGTAGAGTGCAAAGTAGTCCTTTTGTCCATCCTGCTGCAGTGAGGCACAGCGCAATCTAGAATGAAAGATTTATGAGCTTAGCAAGAAAAAAAAATAATCAAGAGAAAATCAAATTTGGTAGTGAGAGAGGGTGATCCCTTAGAAGAGGTAATTTTATGGTTTGATCCTCATTTCCAGTGTTGTCCTTGATATACAGGGAAACAAATACAAGCTGTTAGGAAATACTGGACATAGTAGATTTTTTTTTTTGGACTGAGAAGCTTTCTGTCAAAAAAGCAATTTAGATAAAATTTTAACATCTACAAAAATGTGTCAGTTTCAGCAAAACTTTCTGACAGAACTTCAGTGTGAAAAGAGTCTAAATACTTTGCTTTAAGAAACTGAAATATTTTTATAGTGATGTTTTTATTTTATCTTTGCACTGAAAGGAAAATAGTAAGAGAAGAAATATATGTAAGTACTTAAAATAAAAGAATGGGTTGAAAAAATACATATGTGTGTGAAAATCTGTATGTAAAGAGTCCTTTTAGGTATTTTTTGTATGTTTTCTGGATTGAATTTTCAGCACAGTCAAATGTTAGAATGCTTGGGCATTATTACTATGCATCTGAATGAATGTATCTTAATGCTGAACTATAAATATCTAACTGAAAATTTGATTTTACTTAGATCTACTTGGCAAGAACTGAGTATATTGCCTCCTAAATCTCCGTGCATTGTTAGTTTTTATTTACTAAACTTTAAAAGTTGTCCCGTGGCATTTTTAATAAGATTCACAGTTTGTATCTGCACATCATAGTATTCTAAGGGATTTTAGTTTTTTTGGTAGTGCATTGCTGATTTTCAATCAAAGAGTACATGCTGGTTTCTCTTCTCTATAAAGGTGTCCTTTGCAGCAGACCATTCAAATTAAACACCACAGCAAACAGAAGCCATTCTCTGCAGTCAGCCAATGACTAGCTTCATTGCTTCTCCTGGGGAATATCATTATAAAACAGCAACCTTCCACACTTACAATTTATAGAGAACAACAAGAATTTTGAAACCTTTACTTTTATCCCATGGACATCTGCTGAAGTCCTCACATTTCTTCCAGGGTGGAGAATGTCTCATTTTTATGATACACATTCACTTTAGAACATGGCTACACAAATACAGAGAAGTAAAAAGAATAGATAAGAAACAACACAGTACATTCATCAATAAAACCTTTGATGTGTTCAATACTTGTGCTAGAAAGTAGATATATATAAAATTATAATTATATTAAATATTTTTATACATGTATATACATATATTTTACTAAAGACACAGAATATGAACTTTTTGTTGGTATATCAGATCTTAAGCCACTTGATCATTAGACTGGCAGATACTAAGGTGTATTAGCACAGAGAGGAACAGAGCTATTTTTCTCGAGATACTTTGCATGTTGAATTAAGAAGTTGTGTTTGACTTCCAGTTGAATTACAAATAGATGTTATTTCAATATTTTGGGAAATACATTTACTGAAATATTTACATTCACATCATTTACTGAAATATTTACATTTAAGTCTTGAGTCTTTACTCAAGTGCTTAGGTTTATTTATGTGTGTGACTGATACTTGATATCCAAGCCAATAAAATTTACTAATGCTATAATAAAATTCGTATATTATATAATAATATATTAATAAATAATCTGTTGTGTGTTT